>VYZW01055558.1:2215-33917 GCA_013401315.1 Balaeniceps rex
CAGCCATCTGGGCGAAGGGGGAGGAATTCCCTCACTTCTTAATCAACCTATCTGTGTTTTAAAAGGGAAATATTTTTTCAGTAAGATGCACTGTGCATATCTGGCACTTGGCCTCTTGTTACTGCCAGCTGTCACTCTGATAATGTGTTATAAATGATGGCACACCAAGCAGACAGGGCTGCAAGCCCATGTGATTGTATTGCATTATCAAAGTGACAACCAGAAAGAACAAGAGCTCTGGCTGCTGAATTGATCCATAAGTATATTTTGTGTTGTTGGTATTATTATTTATATACAAAAATGGGGCTTTTAAGCCATTTTAAGCCCCATTTTTAATATTTTCCCAGCAGGAGTCAGGACATTGTTAGGACTTAAGTATGCACAACATAAAACTTGTTTAAAATTCTTTTTTCATAGCATAAAGCAGGCAACAATAAGTATTAATGAAACTAATTTAAGTACTTACTTCTAATTTCACATCTGTAAGCACAGGAATCTTAAGTGATGTAAACTGGCATCATTCCCTCAATAAATCCTTGCCTACGTTATCAGGTGCCATGGAGATACCTCCTGTGATCTGCACGGGACAAAAAGCCGTGATTGTCAGGCAGTGTATGGAGATTCAGCAGGAGCAATGCAGATATATCCATACGTATCCATGGGTGTAGCAAGCTGGTAAAATCTACTGCAGAATCTGAGTTGGGGCTCTTGGGTCAGTACAGCTGTGGGGAAAGTAATTCTGCCAATATCCAGGAGATACTGTCACCTTGCAGGGCCATAGCCCTGTGACTCTGCTCTTCCACAATGACTTTGGTGGCCCAGGAGCAAGTTCTTTGTAAGTCTGGATGGGGGGTGAAGGCTTCCTCAGGCACAAAGTGACTCAGCATGAGCAGAAGACTCAACTCAATCCTAGTCTGAAAGCCTCTTCTGGGGCTCCTCTATCCCAGAAAGTCAAAGCAAAACTCCAGCTGAAGGTAAAAGAAGTTTGTCATGATTGCATGCTCTCTAGTTCTTGGTTTCATCTGCATTTGGAAAAGAAAGTAATAAAATGCTAAAGGAAAGGCTGTTCTTAGGATTTGCATGTTTGGTCTATGATGATCTTCTACGGCATAAAGGCTTTTCTGGCCTTCTGTACAAAGTCTAAATGTTGTTACCCTGAATCTTGGCAACTTTTGCTGTTTCTGAGTGTTTCACAAGATAAAACAGTCACAGTTTCTTCTGGGAGATATCTACAAGCACCAAAAATACGTGGCTTATACACAGTGCACGATAAGTCCTTCCACAGCAAGCATTACTGGGTAAAGTTCAAAAGCCTCAGAGACAAACTCAGAGGTCTTCGTTGTGTTGGTCCATAACTCCTATGATATGTACAGGGTTCGTCCTTTTGAAGGGACAAAAAGCATAGGAGGAAGCAGCACTCTAATCCCACCCAGAAGTGGACCAGTGGCAGGTCCAAGACTCTTATGGGAACAGACCGATCCCACTACAGAGAGCTTCTAAAGGGTCCAATGGAAANGATTAGTGCCATGAATCTATTCAAAATTCAACACAACATTTCAACAGAAATTTCTACAAGCCGAAATGACAAATTTTCATGAATTAACACTGCTCGTGTCATTCGAGGTAATCACTCTAAAGACAGCTGGAAACAATGTTTCAAAACAAATTAATGTTAAGGGTATTAAATGATGTAAATATGTCAAGAGATATAGACATGTCACTTGATGTAATTATACCAAAAGGGACATTTCTACTGAGCAAAAGCTAAGTAAATGGTTAAGTGTCTGTAAGAAAATACCACAGAAGTAAAGTTATTCAATGAATAAATACTGCCTGCTCCATATCTCTACATGACAGTGTTGCTATCCGGCAGTACACTCATATTTTACTAGCCACTAGATTCATACTGGGTAAATTACTTTGCTCTTACGGACTTGCATAGGAATGCAGTTTAGTCACTGAATTCAAATAGATTTAGAAATCTTCAGGGTCAGAAGGGGAGACGATGATTATCTTGTGCTATGTAGGAACCATAAAACGTTACCCAGTTATTTTCAGAGTGAGAGGACTGATGCTTTCCTATATAATGCGTGTGAACTCTGCTTAGACCACAGTCAAGGAGGGGAGATTGGATGGATGGAGGGTTGGTGTTGATACATGGTAACGGCCATAAGGAAAAGCCAATGATTGGTCATAGTTAGCACTGATAGAACTGTAGCCAGAAGATGCCAGCAATCTTTATCTCTAGCTGTCATTGACATTCTTTAGAAATCTTGCACTTGTTTAGAGAATCACGATGGGCCGACTTCACTGGGAGTGGAAAGCTTCATTGGTTCCAGTGGAATTTCTCATGGAGCATTGTGTAAATAACCTCATGACTCAGTGGAAATAAGGGCAATATCTTTGACATGGCATCAGCAGACACCATTTAATTTTTGGCTGGAGTGGGTGGATTAAACCAGGACATGTATGTCTGAGTCTGGGCTTGAAGGACACCTCTCAGTTCTGCATTCTCAGGCTTCAGGTCCAAAATGCTTATTCACTGCAAGGTTTCGGTAGCTACCCCAGGTACTCCAGAAAGATGTTAGTGGCTCAGCATCCAATATTTAAGGTCCCTTTCTCCTAAGCTGAACCTTCCCACCTGCTCACATCACAGCTATACCTATATAGATAGGTATAAAAAAATATGAGCTATACATATAAATCCCAAATAAGAAAATTGTCTAACTTTCTCCTGATTCCGACAAAATTCCTGCAAAACTCATGACAAAATTGATACTCTAAATTTCAGCATTTGTAATGAATTGTCTGGCAGTTGCTTTTAATAGAAATATTTAACATAGGTGTTTTCTTGTTCTGCCTCCCACTCCCCTCTTTAAGGCCAGAAGACACTGCTGCTATTTTCTCCACTGCTGGGGCTGCCCCTCCTGCACAGCACCTCATGACAGTGCCTAGGTCCATCTTTGGCAGTGATCTCATCATTCCCATTTCTAGCAATTCATGAAAAAGCCACATCGCAGAGGTGAATTGGCTGCTGCAGCTCTCACAGCTACAGAGAGACTGATACAGGCTACAGGTTAGCAGTGTCGTTTGTTAGGAATCCATCTTCCTCTACCCGTGCCCTCCCCACCCAAATATCCTCTCTTTTGGGGGAGCCATTTGCTCAAAAGTATTAGAGATAGTTTCTAATGTTAAAGTTAGAAACACTCTGATGGAAAGAGGGAAAGCAGCAGAAGGCATCTCAGGGGAAGCAAGCAAAGGACCACATTTTCTAGCAGGTTTTTACATGATCTTGAACAAGTCATTGATTGTGACTGATAGCTTTGGTTGCTACTGTAGTACAAGTGGTAACAACATGCATTAGCTGACTTACGCTGTAACCATGCATGTGTTTTCTTGCTGAAAACAGGCGGAAAATAGCTGTTTAGTAAGTATCCCTGGAAGCGCTTGGCAAGACAGTTTTTCTATAGCCAACCTATTCCTCAAAGCAAAGTGACAAATATGTATCTGTCTATAAAAACAGTATAATTAATCCAAGCTTCTCTCCCCTCCCCCTTACAGTACCCAAGATATGTATCAGGGCCCATGAATAAAAAGATTAACCTTTGTCCAGAGTGATTCTGCAACCTAAAAAAACAAGTTAGGATTTGGGTTTAGTTCTATAATATATTGATACTTCTGCTATTCCCAGTTCTTGCTGAGAGGTGGTTTGGTTTTTGTTTGGTTTTTTTTAACTTAATATTCAGAAAGTCCAAACTCAGCACTTAACCCAAACTTAAAAATCCAAAATTCAATCAGCATAGACTTTGCATCCAGCAAGGTCTTCTACTATGGTACTAGTTATAACTGTTCTTAATTCACCCAACAAAGCAGTTGTCTTTCATTCCATCAGGCTTTTCCTTGCTGGATCATTTCACTATAACACATAGGCATCCTTTCCCATCTGGTCAGAGTTGACAAAATGGCTCTGAGGGCTGTGATCAGAGGATACAGAAAGAGGTGCAAAATTTTCCGTTATGTTTTGATGACACATTTAGTTACAAAGTGTATGTCATTTACAAGTCACCTTGTTCTGACCATCATAGCACAGGTACTGTTCAACTCCTGATGCAGTTGTACATCAGCATTACACAGCAAGGTAAGCATTTGTAAATCCCAGTTGTCTTTACAAAATGCTAACTACTGTTTTTGGGAATGAGTGGCTGAAAGAAAGCTCCATATAAAGGTGTTTAAAATGGGAATCTGAATGAGGATACAGATTCCATTTGATGTATAATCATCATCAACAACAAAACCTATAGCTCAGGAAATAAAGATGTATCAGTAAAAACAGATGTTCTTTGCCCTGGTTCTCCACATAGCATAGTCCATGCTGTATCCAACAGATATCTGAAAGCACCATGCACGTCAGCTTCTTCAAACTTATGCTCTAATGCACAGACTGAACAGTGATCTCCTACGCTTTTGTATCATTGGATCAGCACGTCTGACTGTCAAACACACCATCATTCTGGAAGTTATTCTGCCTTAGCCTGACTGATCAGACTTTGCATTAGGCTGTAAGTTGGAGGAAGTTGACGAATATGCCTAAAAATATGCCCCGAGTGAGCTAGCAGAATAACTGCAAGCAGAGCTGAGACCTTCTCTGTGTCTAATCCCTTAGCCACTGGGATGAACAGGCTTGCCTACATGCTAGGTGACTCAGCAGCACTGCCTTGTGCTAGGTAGACAAGCCAGCTATGGGCAAGGAGCTCCAGGAGGGGCTGGGGAACAGCACAAAGAGTTTGTGCTCCTTACTGCATTTGCAATCTCCACCCCCAGTTTCAGCTCCTGGGCATACCTTCTCATGGCATAGCAGCTTTGAGTTCCTACCTTTCTTCTATTTCCCTTACAGCCATAGTCATTATCAAATTATTGTCACAGTAAAACCACTCTCTGACTTTTGGGACAAGAGATAAGTACCAAATAAAGTGAGAGTGCGTAAAGCTATTACTCAAGAGATTGCCTTTGTAAGACAAGAGGCACCACTCCCAGTGGCTGGCATGGAATTAGAAGTCAACTTAAACCAATAACACTCAAGACAGAGGATATTTCTTGGGAATTCATGAGTAGCTGGGAGGAGCTTGTATGTCCAGAGGCAAAGTCAAAGCCATTAACAAAGCCTGTCACTTAGGAAACATCCTCTGCTGAAGCTGTTATCACAACATTATAATCTAAATGATGGAAATAAATATATAAGTATATAGTGGCCTTTATTTTTCATGAACGATGCATTGTCAATTAGTACGTTCACAGCAGTTTTAGAGGATTAACGCCCAGGATATAGCCAACCCAGAGGCAAAATTACCTCTTCGAATTTAATTTGTTCCATAATAATTTCTCACTGAGGAAGCATAATGATGCTGCAGACAGAGGCCAGCATATATTGAGGAACAGTTTGCAGAAACACTAAAAAGTTTTAGGTTCTTTGGACAGCAACAGTATTACGTCTACGTGATGACATCAATATGTCTCTTCACCAGCTGCAAGCATGACACGCTCTGCCTCCTTCCCCCCTTCACCCATGTGACTGCTCTTGGATGGCCAATGGAGAGCTTACAACTTGCTAATAAACAGTCCTTCTGATTTGCTGCCCTTGGGGACTCGCTCTAGCACCTTGGGTTATGTCTTCTGCAGCTATTCCTGATCCACCGTCAGCGCAGCAAGTGAATTTCTTCTGGAGACAGCCCAGACAAGGCAAACTCTGAAAGTCACCAAAGCCCCACCTAACCAGGGGGCTTGCAAGCTCTGTGTCCCAACAAGACCGCCATGCCAGATGGGCACGGGACCATGACACGAGGGTCTGCCACACACAGTAACTTGGACTCATCAAACTGTAGCATAGTTTAGGGTCATTTTTCCTCCCATGATTCTTTTTTTTCTCTCAGCTAAGTATTTCAAACCTTACGAATCTTAAAAATTTCTGAACCTGACGTTAAGTAGTTATGCAGAAGTGAATCAGTTTCACAGGTCTGGAGTACCTACAGCTTCAGTTTATCTAACCAAACACTGGGAGTGCTCAGCACTTTGAAAGATCTGGCTTATGCCTTCTCATCCACAGATTTAATGCACAGGCTCCTTTTAATAAACAAATACATACATTTGAGATAAATTGTTAGACCCTTGATTCACGCTGTTTTCCATTTTTCCATCTAGAGGCCTAGTTTTGGACATCCATGTTTGCAAATATTAGCCTTAGCTATAACCTACGTCTCCAATGGGTCGATTTTTGACACAAAGGTGATTTTTTCCTCCAGAAAGTACACAGTTGTCATGAGGAAATAATTTTGACCCTCCCCAAAAAAGTCTTTCTATCTCTGAAAATAACTTCAATGGAAATTTTTCTGCCAAGCTAATAATTTGTAAGAGGTAATAAAGAATGAAAGACATGCTTCACCACCACTATGTGGACAGAGCCAAGCTATTTAAATTCACTTAATTTTCTAGTTTATGTCATAATGCATACTCTTTGATGCATAAAACCCTTATTCATTTGTTTGATAAACAAAGGAAGGTGCTTTCATTTGTATTAGGTACATTGATTTTTCTCCATGACCTCCAGATTACCAACCACAAACCTCATCTGATTTTTTTTTTCCTATTATCTGGTGAAAGTTAATTGTTGTAATTATTCTTCAGTCGGTTTGCTGCCCGTGATGAGGGACTGAGAACAGAAAGTAAGAAGAGAAATGTTGAAGCCTGTTAGGTCCAACCGAACTTCGGATATCTATAAAACCCCAGGCGATGGCTATGGATCCTGTGGGTCATGGAAGGTATGCCGCTGCATGAAACACAAGTTAAGGCTTGACGCAGAAAATGTTGGCTAAAGTTTTACAGGTTGTGAGGCAGGGTGTCGGGCTAGGTGACAGTAACAGCCTTTCCTGGCCTCAAAGGCTGTGGCCATAAATGCATAAAGCAGGAGAATGGTGTCCATCACCATGCACTTGGCACAGCGCTGGCGGGTGACAGAGGAGGAATGACGAATTTAGGCCACTTTTGCACTCCCTCACTCGTGGAGCTGCCGGTCCCCCAGCCACGGTGAATGATTCATTAGCTGCAGCACCCAGGTTTTCTCCTCCACTGCCACGGCCGCTCTGCCAGGGGCAACGCGGGCTGGAGCCGCTGCAGCTGCTCCACTCCCTGTGCTGACTCACCTGTGCCGGGGATCCCTCCAGTGCCTGAGTCACCGCTGCGCAGCTCCTTCACACGGGAACAGAGGCACGGGGCGACTCCAGGGGTCTGCCTTGGGCTTCCCTCTGCTTCAGACGTGCACTTGGGCAGGACACAGCCCTCGGTATCTGGGAGGGCTTTGGGAAACCCTACAGCGCTTTGCAGCCAGCAAGGGATGGTCTGCTGTGGAGCAACGTCCACTGCGACAGCCACAAGTTGTGGTCCCCACGCAATATTAAATGGTGTGAGATCCCAGTGCCTCAGCAAAGGACTCTCGCTGTGCAGCTCGCTTACGGCATGGTCAGCTGAACTGCCTGGGTTGGCATTTGCTTAGAGGGGGACACCTGACAGTGGAGCCGGTGGGAAAGGATGGCTGCTGGGGCTGCTTGCTGGGGAACGAATGGATGGTGGGGCACCACCTCCCAGCTCCTTGGCTAAAACCGGGTGTCTGATGATCCCCTCTGATGTGGTTTGCACTTTACCAGAAATGCTGCAGCTGCTGGGCCTAAACCAGATGTTTGGGAAAGAAGGAAATTGAACCCAGATCATGAGGATTTGCAATAGCATCTCTCCATTCTTGCCTTTTCTTAAGCATTGTCGAGAACCTCTGATTCCTTCTGGAAATCATTGGTGGTTCAGAGGCATGCAGGAATCTCCTGCTTTTTGGGTGAGTAGCCTGGGCTCCGAGGGACAAACTCTGCTGGTCTGTGCAGGCATTTACATGCCATGCCAGCACGCTGTACTGACGGCAGTAGACAGACCATCTCCTGCCCATATATGAAAATTTTTTCTGTGGTTGGATGGTGCTCACTATGCAGGTGGTTTGCTGATACTTGGCATCAGGCTTCACAGTTTGGATACACCTGCACAGGGGGTCTAAGTGTTTGGAAAGCTAGAAAGAAGAGACAATTTGGGATATGTTACCTAAATAGAAACAACTGGAATGGAAAACATCTTGAGTCACTAAATTCAGTATCACAGTAATATAATCTGATTTGGGTTAAAATCTAAGGAATAGAAATATTAAAGTTTCCCTCAGGACCTAGACCACTGATAGCGAGATGATGAGCGCTCAGCAAAAATGAAACAGAAGAAAAACATTAGATAAGAACAGCAATGAGCTTTATGAATAGCAGTAAACCACATCTAGACCCACAATGTGTGATTCAGACTTGTTCACTGAATTCATATGCCTCGTCTGGGAAATTTTACTCTTTTCTCTGGCTCAGGCCTCTGACTGAAGCAAATTTAAACTGTACACTCGCTCTGAAGAAAAACGTGGTTCTTGCATAAAAGTCAGAGTAGGGTGTTGTGAACTGTCATGCAATGAGGTCTCCTGCTGTAGCACATGCTGCTTTTGCCAAGAGATTATAAGTTCATAGTAACAGCCAGTGCCTTTACAGTTTTCCTGGAGCTTAGTGAGGCAAGGCTACAGCTGCATTAAAAATTAAATGGAAAGAGCAGTCATAACTTGTAGGCAAACACAATGAATGAGCAATAATGGGCCAGCCAAGTCTTAGAGGACATAAATCTTTCCGTCTGAGGCAGCCGAAGGACTTTGTAACCATATGATTAGCACTTGTGTTTTGGTTGGATTGGAATGCAGTTAAGGATGCTGTGGGTTCATGTCCACTTGCTGCAGGTGGTGAAAACCAGAATAAGCAGGATCCCATGCAGCTCCGGAGCTGTTCTGATAACCACAAACAAAACAACTACCAGGGCTCCTACACCATGAGACAAGAAACAAAGGGAGACACGGCTTATTGTTGCCGTTGGGGGCTAAAGTAGAATGGCAGTGAAAGTATTTCCTTATCCACCAGCATCTATTTGTACTTTTTAATGTATTCTTGACACAACATCCCCCAACTCGCATTCTCTCTCCCTTTCTCTCTCTTACAATCAGTTTGTCACGGACATTGCAATAACTTCAGCAGCAGCTGAAGCTGTCCCACCAGAGCCAGCTCAGGTCCAGCCCAGCTGTTATCCACATGGGAGGTCAGAGGCTGAGGAAAGCAGAAACTGGTTTAAATCCAGTTTGCTTGCCATGGCTCCAGTTCAATGGCCTCAGGACAACTCTGAACAACAGTAGCAGTCATGTTAATAAGGTCTTTGCTAAGACCTGAGGTGGTGCATGAGAAAGTAGTGAAGGTTGTTCTCCTAGGAGAATTGTACCAGTCCTTCTTCCCTTTCTCCTTTAATGACAAGGTGTTTCGCATATGACTTATTACAATGACCAAAGATGAATGAGAGTTTTCCTATCCTTCCAAGACACGCGCTCAATTAGTTAGTTTCATTTTTAGAGTCCTTAAAAATCTGGAAATCTCTCTACATAAACATGGACAGATTGAGGCCAGTTACTCACCAGTGTTCCCAGGACTAGATTTGCCATGAAGTGAATTATTGTCCATTATCAATAGTGACTTCTAATTAGCTGTAAATGTTCAGAAAGTACATAAACTTAAAAAATTAATATTCTGATCGATAACGGCTGGCTGATATACAACAGGTCATAGCTGTCTTCATACACTAATGTACTAGCACGCATTTTTTCTAGACTATTTATTGATGTTTCCAGAAATTAGCGTAACTAACTCTCTCTGCATACATATGTCACCCGTTAAAACCACAGTCAGAAGATCTGGTAGGGAGTCAGTAGGGAGCCTGCTATAGCTAAGGTGATAAGAAGAGTGGTGAGCTCTTTTCAGCTAGAAGTTTCTTTCTCACTTACTTTCCCTGATTGCTCCTGGGCATCAGATAATCTGAGGTGCCAGAACTGTATGTGTCCTGACTTATTTGAGATTTCAGATTTTTCTTTGCCCAAAGCTTGTCTGGGGCTGATGTGGCAAGATCTGCAGCACTTAAGATGCACAGGCTTCATAGCCTGCAGCCCAGAAAGAAGTGCAGGAGCTGGCATCACGCTTGACCACCTGTATCTTCCTATCTTGAAGGAAAAGTTGCCTATTTACCTGTGGATCAACTGGACGTGACCTTCAGCATGAGTCCAGAATGAGGCTTAAATTCATTTGCGTCAAACTGCTTAGACACTTACAACTCTAGTGGTAATCTTTATTTCTTTGAGGGAAGTTGATATTTTTGAAGATAACATCAGCTTCCACCAGAAATAGTGAATGTTTTTCACTCTTTACTGCAATAGGAGAGGCAATTCTAAAACACTCTTTCTCCAGAAGTGTGGAGAGATGGGAATTTTATTTCCTCAAAAGCAAGACGTCATAAGGCAAAGATCTCTTTATTTGATCATACCATCCTGATCTGCCTGCCCTGTCTGTCACCCTCAAATCTCAGCACCTCTCCCCACAAGCATCTCTGTCAAGACTTTGATGTCCTGTATTTCTGTGTGTGCTGAAAAAAAAAAGGTGACATCATAAATGTCCTAAACTCTCCTAATGCTGAAAATGCCTCCCATTGTATTTTACAGCTGCACAAGAGACAAGAGTCGTGTGTCATTATTGGAGTTCTTTATTGACTGTATAGCACTCAGATAATGGCAGAAACCAGCACATTATCTTCTGAGCATCAATGGCTTGACCTTTGTCACTGGCCTTTATAATTCAGTTATTTTTAGGGCTGTTTTTTCCTCTCTGGCTAGGAGCTCATCCACTTTCTCCCATGAACTCTGAATCTCTTCCAGAAGATGTCCTGACCACAGGTTAGGAAGCGCCTACTTTCCCTGGAGCCATGGGCTCAGGTCTCAGCACAGCTGACTCATGTTTGCTGTCGTTGGTCTGACCTCCACGCAGTCTGAGAGGGCTCAGGACTCAGCAGCAAGGGGGGACCCAGACTTATCCCATGGACTGTTCTTGAACATGTAATTCCTCTTGCTGTGGCAGCTCTTGGTGCACCATGCCGCTGGCATGTCCGTTCATCCTCCCTGGTCAGCATGGTGTGGGGCTGCGCGCTTACCTTCCCCCATCCCACCTCTCCAGGGACTTGCTCCCGGAGGTGATGAGGGAGCGTGGGTACTTCCTGGGTGTGCAGAGATTCCCTGGGCTTGGTCTTTTCATGCAGGTGCTAGAAGGGAGATTCTTGTCTTCTTTCGAGCATGGAGTAGCTGCAGGCACAAACCGACCACTTGTGTGGGGAAGAGTGGGGGATGATCTTTCACACAGGCCCTTCAGATGGGGTGTCCTCTTGCTGTGCGAACACGTTAGAAATCAATTGTGCGTAGGGGTTTTCCCTGTGCCCTATGAGGAACATTTCCCCCCCTCCCTCCCAGCTTTGCATGCCTCCTGCTGCTCTGCCTTTTATCCTCCAGCCTCCGGGTAGCTGGATTCCAGTGATGCACGCTGAGATGAGAGGCTCTGTAAGATACTGAGACTGATACCAAAACTCACTGCTTTCAGGGAGTCAGTCCAGGTACAGGCTGCTGTATGTGACAGCAGAGTTAGCTAATGGTGCTGAAAAGGTAGGGTAGTGAACATTAAGTTCTTGCAGCCTCCTTGGGCAAAAGAATTTTACAAAAGAAAAACTTGCAGTTGTTATCCTCTCTGGCATTCTCATTCTGTTTCATTTTTTATAAGATACCTGTCAAAAAATATTTCTGATGGGCTGCTATAACATGCCAAATTTCTTCATATATGATGCTGTAAGTTTAACTATATTTATCTTGTTTACGAAAGCTGACAAGGGGTACAGTCATAATAACGCCAGCAGAAATTGCACAGCAATTTTACTCGGGTTCTTTTCAAGTCAGTGGAACTGTTAAATGAGATTAGTGCAGTAGAACGGTTTATTGCAGCCATGAGAAACCAGATAGACACATATCACAGAGAACCAGCAATAGACTAAGAGGATCACATACAGAGACATTGTGCCAAAGGGGGATTGGCAGGATAACATAAATGCATCTCTTAGCTCTGTGGAGCTGTGTCTTACTGTATTTCTGATATGGTTCTCCACTCATCCCAACAGCTGTCTTTTCCTTTCCTTCTCCAACCCTTCATATATCTTTCAGTGCCTTATTCTAACACTGGTCACGCTTGCAGCTTGATGAGGTTTGTTAGGAGTAGTGGGGAACTGGAAACAACGGTCCCTATTATTCTCCTTGCAACCCTTAGAGTAACCCTAGAAAATCTGTGTGTTGGTGGCTATTGCTTTCTTTTGTTAGCTCTGTTTTCTCTCTTTAAAGAAGTTGCCTTGGTAGAACTGTAACTCACTGCTGAAGTAGTTATCTTCATAAGTAAAGAAATCAGTGCTTTCCCTTATATATATGACGTGCTGTATGTTATATATATGACATGTTTTATATCTATACATATATATGTGAGTCCATGTTGGCCACCATCAGGGATTGAACCAGAAGCTTCTGGAGCAAAGAGCATCTTATGTGTACTTGCAAGCTTGGCAGCAGACTGCTGCATAAGCTCCTTTTCTCTCTGGAGCAGGTGTACGTAACAGCAGCTCACATAAGGACTCACCGAGATGTTGCTCTGAGGTCCCAGCTGGGATGCAGTCCTTTTCTCCCTGACTGAGTGGAAGCCCAGCTCATGCTCAGCTCATTTCCTAAAACCTACTTCCTACCTGCCATGAAAGGCTATTCACATTTCAGCCCTGGTGACGGGCAAAGGGCAAAGCTGGAAGCATGTCCAGCGACCAGGTGGAGCAGTCAGCTAATTTAGCTCCAGCAGCAATACAGACTGATAGACACAATGAAGATGTAAGGAAGGGAGGAGCAGCTGGGCAGTGGACAAGCCTGTGAGCCTTCCAGCTCTCTGGAACATGGTTTGAATTTGTTCCAGCCATTCAAAATGATCTTTCACTTCTTGGCAGAAGCTCACGAAGTTTCTTAGCTAAGCAAAGAGAGCACAAGTCTTCATTGTGCATCGATAGAGACAGACACTGGTCATTTGATTATTGTTGTTGAGAACATAAATGAGTGCAATGTTGCAAATGCCACTGGAGGAAGTGAGAGGCTCCCTCATGAGGTCTTGGATGCTATTTGTATCCAGAAGCATCCTGAGATGAAATCATAATTCTCTGGCTGAGTGACCATCCCCACGCTCTGATGTGTGGTCATTTAACTGCACTCAGGAGGCTACTGATGAAAGCAAAGCATTTCCTTACCTCCCTACCAATATATTTTCCTTCTGTATCATCAAGATTTCCTTATAGATACATGTGCTTTGCAATGATGCTTACAGACTTTCCTCTGCAGACCTTAGGAGAGGTCTGTACCCACACCTAATAAGTCGCTTTCCATACCCCAAACAGCTAACAAGCTAAACAGAAGAAGGATTATTCTCCAGGCTTTACAGCTGGTGAACAGAGGCACAGATAAACTACACAACTTGCTTGTGGTTATTCTGGAAATCTGTAACAGAGCCAGGCCTTGAACCGAAATTTCTGGTGTCTGGCCACAGTCTGGGCTTTCTCTCTGAAGGTACATATTTGGTAGAGTTTTAAGGTCAGAGGAATGATCACCTTATCTAGTCTGACCTCCTCTGTGTCAAGTCCAAGAATTTCTTTGATCAAAGCATATTTTACAGAATAGAATACAGTCTTGATTTGAAGACACCAGGACATAGGGAATAATTTTACAACTTCCCTCTGTATTCTGTTCCAATGGTTAATCATCTTTGCTGATAACTTATTTTTTATATGAATGAGTCTGGCTTTAATTTGGTTCCTGTGATGCTTCTTTTCTGTTAGATTAAAGGGCCCTTCACTATCTTATTTTCTTCCTCTCCTCTTCACAGACAATTTTCTCATGTGTCTGGAAAAAGCAGTCAGGTTGACAAGTTACTTGCTGCTAAATCCTGGGTACTTTTTTCTTTCACCTCGTGTCCGTCTTTGGTATTTTCCCCCCTTTTTCATAATGCAATAATTAGAAAGCTTTAAAGAAAACTGAGAGGGGGAGAATGAAGGAAGTCAGCAAGCAATATTCTTTACTCTTCCAGGTGCAGTGAGGAACATGTAGCCAAAGCAAGAAAATTGACAGCGCTGATGCCAAATTCTGCTCTCATTCATATTTCAAGTGGTACCATTTGAAACTTGCTTCTGTTAGGCATTGCTACGGGGAGCTACCTTACATTAAATGGGAATACCAGCAGCATATCTGCTACTGGACACTGATCACGTGGGACTCCAATCCTGGTTTGACAAGCCAGTGTTGCAATGAGGCTTCTCAGTCTGGGGCGCAGAATATGTTGTGGACTATTTCTGATAAGAAGAAAGTCCTGGGACAGCAGATCTCATCCTTTTCCCATTTACTGAAGCCTAGACTTGACAATATACCATTGATACTGCATAAATAGTGTTTTCTTGTGGGCTTGGTGGCCACCAGAAGGGTGGCATTGGAATGATATGAAACACATAGTTGGGGAAATGCCCAGGTGTATTGGGTTTGCTTGGCAAGGTTTTGGTAGCGGGGGGGGCTACAGGTGTGGTCAACCCACCACACCGGGAAGATCCATGAAGGTGAAAAAATGCAGGAACTGAATCAAAGTTGTATCTTTGTTTGTAAAGCACACATGTAAGTGCCCAGGGCATTAAAAGGACCCATCTTCCCACATGGATGTTATCTATGTTGAGGTGACAGTCTGTGGTTTGTGTCTGTAGAGTCTAAGGCCTCTTACTCTGTCCAGAAAATAGCTCAGATCTATAGCTCTCAAGAACAACCTCTGCTTTACCTGTGACCCAGAGCCCATTAGACTGTGTGTGAGTACATAGACCACTAACACATGCAAGGTGTGAAAGCAGAACACAATGGTGAGAGATGAGTCAATACTGATTAACCACAGTTAAAAACAAAGATGTGATGTCATCAAACCTTCAGAGAAAAATCCAGAAACATCAGAAGATGTACAACCTTAAGAGAAAGAGCAGAAAGGTGGAAGAAGCACCAGCTCATCAAGATCAAGGTTTAACCTGTCCCAAGGAGCAAAAGGACAAGTGACTGACAGCTGCCCATCCAGCAGAGACTCACTGAGGGGAATGCAGTGCAACAGCACATGGTAAATGTTATTAATGCTTAGCCTACTAGCAAGTCCCTATCCATAACTGCGTGTTTTGGCAATAAATAGTGATTTTGTACTTGTCAGTTGTGCAGTGCTTTCGAGCCCAGTGAAAGGCACCCAAAGAAAAGTGACACAAAGGTTTGAGGCTGAAGTGAAATAGGGTAAATGCCTCTATTTTCTTCAGCCAAACCTTAAGAGCCATTTTCCATAAGGCTCATGTTTTCCACATGTTTAAGGAGCAGAAATAGGAGTTATCGTTTGTCTTTGTTGACAAAGCATTTCCAGCCTGCATCCCACCCCATGAACACAACCGTTCCCAGCCTCCACCAGCTCACTGTCCCCAACAGATCAACCTCGGTTTGCTGAGTGCGTGATTCAGCCCAATACATCGTAGCTGGGACCAACTAAAGGACAGCGTAGCAGCTACCCACCAGCAATGGAAGGACCCAAAGTCTGCAGAGAGAATGGGATGAAATGTAGGAGGTGAAGTTTCCTTGTTTTCACTCATTTCCTTGATTTTGCTTCTCAGCTGTTTGTGGTAGAGCCTGTTATTCTCACCATCAACAACCATTACAGTTCAAGGTGACACGAATGGTGAGTCTACAACCTTGTGCGCTGCACGACAACAAGATAAGCTTTTTTTTTTTCAGCCACTCGGGACTTCAATGTGTTTATTTTCATCCTGCTGCACTTTCTGATCTCTTTGCTGTTTGAAGGTTGTGGCAAGGGGTGCATGTTCATGGCAGTTTTGAGTCTGGGACAAAATTCAGACTGCAGGACAGGTTTCTCAGAAGACACCTAATCCGTGTCACAGCTGCAAGTGCTGAAAGTGAATCCCAGAGAAAGCAGTCTGGAAAGCAAAACTTCAACCCCTTGTTTCTTCAGGGAAACAGCACTACTATTGGCTGCAGCAGTGTGGCATTACCTTCGTGATTTCAAACGGAAAGTGTCAGTGCTTGAACCTGGTACTTTACAAAACATGATCTAATAAACTTCCCCAATCAGCTAGCTCAGGAACTGATAAACCTATACTCCATTGCACAAGAAGAGCTTCTCTGTTGTATATGACTACTATGAAACTTTTCACCACTCAGTCTTTGTTCTTCTTAAATGCCAAATCTTCTTACAGGCTTAGGTCAGGTTTTCCATTTTCCATACTGGGTACTTATACAGAAGGGACATTTAGAATTCAGGCTTCCCAAATGATACACAACATCTATTTAAAGCAACAAAACAGTAAATCCTCTATAGAGCATATGTTTCTGGAAAACCCTTCCATGCATTAAGAGACATTATTAATGCAGCCTTTTCTTGCCCTTTTCTTTCCCAGAACCTTTTACATCTAAATCAAACTTGGGTAAAAGTAAGAGGTAAAAGGGCAGATAAACCAAGGACCCTTGAAACCTTAAAAGGAAAACAACGAAAACATCCGCAGCTCCAGAATGTTCCCAAAGCCCTTAGTATATTGTATTATCTACTAATGTTATAACCAATGTGATTTTTATTGGCTGAAAATAAGGAAATAATGTTAGGAAAGTCACTATACTGACTTCAGGAAACACAAACCAAAATTTAAAGGGTACAGGAAACAATTCCCCTAAAAAATGCATTTCTAATCCAATTTCTGCTTCCGTGGTTATCTTGTTATCAGACAGATGAAACCTGTCATCTGCAAAGACCTGTTTATTCTTCAAGGGGGAAGCAGTTGTCTCCTAATCTGTGTTTTTTCAGACATCAGGTGGAAAATACAGCAGATGCTTGCTGCCCTGAATAGGAACACCAGAGCTGGAACCGAGTGCACAGGAGGTAAAGGCACTGGGGAATTAGGCTTAGATTCAACAAGATACATCGTATGCTTAACTTCAAGCAAAATTTTACTTCAGTAGGACTACTCACGTGCTTCAAGATGGACATGGATATAAGTACCTCTCTGCAGGCACAGGAGCTAGGGTAGTACAAAACCAGAATTTGACTTTGAAGGGCTAAGATAAAAAGTACATGAGGAGTAAATACAGTTGTTCAGTGAAAGTTCTGAGTAGATTTTGCCTACTCAGTACAATTGGCTTTGGGTAAATCTTCTTAAAAGTGCCTCTGGTTTTAGGTGCCTCACTACTGTGTGTTTATTTTCTTGGTTTGAAATCCAGTAGCCAAAAGCAGAGGGGCTCCATAGGATTTAGATGTAAGAGAAGATTGCAACGTGCTCTGGAGCAGCAGATGTAGCCACTGTTGGAGACAGGAGTTTAGGGTCCAATAATCTACATTTCTGTAACAACCTGTGATCTCATACGTGTTTCAGTGTGTCTTTCAAGAGTCCAGAAGTCTTTTGAAAATAGGTTTCACTGCTCTCTTTGAGGAGAAATAAAAGAAACGCTTACAGCCATGACCTCACAAATTATAAATAGATTTAAATGGAAGCAATGGGCCAAGCTCTGAGCTGACATCTAAGATGCAATTTAAACTTTTGCTGATACTGATAGAGGGTCTGTCCATGGGGATTTCCTTCGTGTGACACCAATTCCTTCATCCATTAAAGAATAGCAGGGAGGGAGGGGAACACTTCACTGTAACTTATACTGAAGAAAACAGAAAGATATGTGAGCACCACCCCAGTACAGGGGTGAATTTAATGTTTAATGTTAACACTTCAAATTTACCTCTTTGTGGAACTCATGTCAGCATCAGCTCCTTTGGATGTGGAGGAAATCTAAACAAATGCAATGCCATCTTCTGTCATGGGTTCACTTTCCATTAAGACAGTGCTGCCTTACTGAGTAAAAGGAGATCAACATTCACACTGTATTAATCAAAACCGTATTAGAATCTGACCCAAAATCTGCACAGATGAAACCAACAGTAACAGCCTGTGCAACAACAGATCCTAATTTAAGCCTCTTGTCTTATTAATTGCACCAGTTTTGCTGGGGAGCACAAAATCACATCACAAAATCCTCCGGGTAACAAAGCCTTGCAGCTCCGTCTGAAGCAGGGAAGATGAGGAGGTTACAGGAGGACACGGCGAAGCCAAAGGAGGTCACTGGATGAGTCATTCGCACTCAGGTATTCGCAGCTACCGTTTCCTGGTTCCCATCACTAGACAACGCTTGTCTTAGCACATTATTCCCAGGTTTCTAAGATTTTATTTTAAAAGCCAGAGTGCAGACTTTGGATGATCACAAACTACCAGTCATGCTCTCCAGGACAAAGATTCACACAACCCAATGAACTCCTGCTGAACATCCTCCCCCTGCATTGCTTTTCCTTGCTATCAGTATGAATCTGACACGACATGATGTTAAATGAGATCAGGATAACAACAGCCATGGGAGGTCAGTAAATTTGTATGGTATATAATAATACATGCCTCAAACAGGTAGATTCTCGCTTTGTGAGATCGTGGGAGTTAAGTTTCATTTAGCAGAAATAAGTATTCAGCCAACTGAGGCCCTTCTCTTTTACATACAGATAGGCTCCTCTGTTCATCTGCATTCTATAAAGGCTTGTTTTTCTTCCGTGTTTATCAGATCTGCGATATCGAGGAGAACAGAAAACGTGTGTGATATCCGCCAGCTGGATTCCATCTGTCTTTTCTCTATGGAGATGGAGTTTCAAAGGCTACATCCTATATACTGTCACACCCTCTCCCGACATGAGAAGCTAAGTGCACAGTTTGGCCAAAGTGATGGAAAAACAATATCTCTTTTGTACATCACAACTATTTCCCTACCTACACAGAAGTGGCATTCTTCTTGTTCTGGCATGCATGATGTATTGTTACACTGTATCACAACTTTCCTATTAAATAAAAGGAGTCTGGCCAAAATGATTTCAGAGAAAGTTGTTTTTTTTTTACTTGGTCTCTGTGCATGTGTATGTGTGTTGGTTTGCGTACTGGAGCAGGGGCAGGGAAATTGTGATTGACAAGTACAAGCACTGTTTGATTACAGTAGAGGATATGGCCTCATAGCATTTCTGGGAGGGGAAAAAAACACCTACCTGAATAAAAGCCCAATTTTGCTGCTCTTGAAGTGATTGAGGCTTTGCCATTCACTTCACCACAAGCCCTAAGGGACTGAGGAATTTAACTTTCTCAGGATAACACCCAGGATGGAGCAACATTATTGCAAATCAGCAAGACTCAGTTATGTTTTCTTGCCCTAACGTCTAGAACTCTCTGTTCTTTGGGTCCGGCAGCGGCAACTTTTTTGGTGAAGTGCAAACCACATCAGAGAGGAGCATGAGACACCCCAGTTTTAGCCAAGGAGCTGGGAGGTGTTGCCCCGTCCATTCATTTCCCAGCAAGCAGCGCAGAGCAGCCGTCCTTTCCCACCAGAGCCGCTCTCCTCCTGAAGCCGCAGAGCACTGAAACTTGTGAAAGGCTGGGGCTGGTGACCGAGCGTCCTTCCTGAGCCTCCTCTTTCTCCCTGGTGTGAGACAAATGTACGCACTCGGCAGCTCATGGGGCACGGAGGGAGCAGGAAGGGCCAGCACAGGCATTTGGCTCCAGACCTCCCCAGCAACTCGTCTTTCACCACCCTGAATGATTTTCCCTATACCTTTGCAAACCTTTTGTTAATTTACCTGCCCATTATCCCAGCATTGTAAGTGTGTATTCTTTTACATATTTCATGGATGAAGGTACTTGTCGCATGGATCTGAGGCACAGGAGTACTCCAGCTTTGGCCAGCACGTCCATCTCATTTTAGTGGAAGCATAATTTCTTCAGGTTATTTTCAGGGGCACATACATTCTTTGATGATTAACCAGGTAATGTCAGGCACATGCCCAGACATATCATCACACAGACAACTAGTGGACCACATACAAGCACAAAGGCCTTTAATATGGGTATTGCTGACTCTGCCCTGGTCCATAGCCATAGGAAATAACATCTACCCAGAAGGTGTAATGAGACGGTCAGCAACTTGCACTGACCTTTCCACTGAACAGTCTGTGACATTATGGGTTCCTGTTGAAACACTAGGTCTGGTTACTAGTGCGAGTACACACATGCAGATGTATTGTTTATTTTGAAACCTCAGATAAGTCAAAATGATCTTTGGTGGGTACTAGCTATGAATTCCTATGCATATATGAATTTTTTTATTCACGGGCACTCTTCTAAGAATACATAGGCACAGCTTTCACCGTGTGCCCTACCATAGTTAGGGTGGGACTGAACTTATTTCAGCCACATACAAACAAACACCTGAGAGAGGTGTTTGGCCTCCCCACAGGACCAGAAGAGAGCTATAGCAATACCTTCAGCCCATCTTGTTACCCATCTCTGAGGTATCCATCTCTGTAGACTACTTGGTCAGATGAGAAGTCTTTTAGATAATGGGCATTGAGCTAATTAACTGGCTGGGGCTAAGCTAACACCTGTAACTAACTGCCTGATGATTTAACTGAAGAGTTGGTTAAGCTTTCTCAAAATGCTCCTCTGATCTCTTCCCTCTAACCCCACTATAGCACAGTGATCTGACATACAACGTATCTCTTGGTGTTAACCAGGCAGCCTGAAGGAATCTTGCAGTGCCAAGAGAAGCCAATTGACTGGTTACTGAGCTCAGCTTGCTCACAGTCAGTCCCTTGTGCATAGGCAAATCATTTTGTGCTGTGACCCTTATATAGTTCTACAAGCAAAGCAAGGTTGTCTTGGGAGCCTTTCATGGTCAAAATGAACTCTGCAGAGGTGCTGGGAAACTAGCAAACTCAAGAAAAGTCCCATAAAAGCATAAGGTGTTGATTCATGCATTTATGGTGGAAGATCAAATGACCTCTTCTGAGAAGGGGTTATGTGCTGGAAGTACAGGAGGTCAATGTAGAGAGTTTGGGAAGGATTCCCACGGGACCTAGTCTCAGAGGCATAAAAATGCAAACAATCCTTGAAATAAAATATGAGTCAAACTAGGATGGAAATCAAGCTGAGGAGCCCAGATAGCTCATGAGTAGTTTAAGCACATGCCAGGCCCAGAGGCAACTCCTAAGTTGCCAGCACTGTTCCCTGCGGATTTTGCAATGGATCCTACATCTCAGGATAGCTAGAACCCTACCTTGGATTTGGGTCCCAGGAAAATTGCTGCCGAAGGAGAATAGCTTACAGCAGCCTGAGGCATAGAAATGGTATCCAGTCTCTATCAGAATTTGTTCTTAAGCAGGTAAGTCCTGGCTTGCCAGCCCTAGAGCATGATATACAATCTTCTATGAACAGGTAAAGTATGAGCATTGGCAAGGCAAGCTCCTCTACAATTCCCCCATCTTATGTGAGGGCAACACTTCTCAGCATGACGAGTTTAGTCTTCCTGCCCACTCCAGCTTTGGTGCCTCTCTTCTCTCTGCTCAACAAAGGTTGTGGTTCTGTATGTGAGCTATTCCAACGCACTCGCCCCCAAAAGTTCCTCACCTGACGATGGCCTTGTGATACCAGCCAAGGCACATCACAAGGATGTTTCCTGCCTTGGAGACTTGACAAGCTAAATAGACAACACAAAGAGTAGGAAGAAGGAAGGATTATTATTAAGTGGTGAACTGATGTACCAAGAGATTAGAAGACTCCCTCCCAATCACGCAGCAAGTCTGCAGGACAGCTGGGAGCAACATCCACAATTTCTGCATCCCTCTCTTGTTCCTTAAACACAAACATCTCTCCTTTCTGGTTTTGCTAACATGAATGATGTTTCAGTGGCAATGGTTATCAAATAAGCCTTTGAACATCAATCAAACAACATCCTTCAGTCATTACAAACCTGGTCTGAATCTCTCGCAGTGAACTAGAAAGACTGAGGACTGCAGATCTCAGCCTGTGGGAATTGCTGAAGTTTACCTCATACAAAGCAGTGCTGTATAGGGCTACCTGAACTAACGCAGGATGGAGGCACAGGCTGACCTAGCTGAACTCCTGAGTGTCTTTTCATAGTGGTACACTATATATGGTAGAAAATACCTAAAAATTAAGCGCAACATTATAGCACTTAAATCTACTAGGGGATCTAGGTCTCCCTAAATGCTAAGACCTTAAATGGCTATACTTTTTTTTTTTCCCCCATAAATACCTTCAAAACATGAACCTTAAAACACTGACCATGTGTCATGGTTTAACCCCAGCCAGCAACTAAGCACCACCCAGCCACTCACTCACTCCCCCCGGTGGGAGGGGGGAGAGAATTGGAAGGGTAAAAGTGAGAAAACTTGTAGGTTGAGATAAGAACAGTTTAATAATTGAAATAAAATAAAATTAATACAATTATTATTGTTAATAATAATAATAATAAATTGTAATGAAAAGGAAAACAACAAAAGAGAGAGAAAGGAACAAAACCCAGGAAAAACAAGTGATGCAACCACTCACCACTTGCTGACCAATGCCCAACCAGTCCCCGAGCAGCGATTGCTGCCCCCCGGCCAACTCCCCCCAGTTTATATACTGAGCATGATGTCATACAATATAGAATATCCCTTTGGCCACTTTGGGTCTGTTGTCCTGGCTATGCTCCCTCCCAGCTTCTTGTGCACCTCCTTGCTGGCAGAGCATGGGAAGCTGAAAAGTCCTTAACTTAGTATAAGCACTGCTTAGCAACAACTAAAACATCAGTGTGTTATCAACACTATTCTCATGCTAAATCCAAAACAGAGCACTACACAGCTACTAGGAAGAAAATTAACTCTATCCCAGCTGAAACCAGGACACCATGGCCACACACGGAATTTGCAGTAGGACCAGGAGTGGAGGCCTGTTCTTACAAGGCTTGTGAGAAGCTCTAATCACAGGATTAACCAACCTGTCCTGATCTTTTTGTATTTCAGATCAAGACAACACCTGTCCCATTCTCAAACCCTGACACAGCAACTTTCATAATGCAGCCTGGAGCTCAGCTGAATCCTTAGTTGCACCTCTGATGTAAATAACAATGACTTAAATTTCTAGTCTAGCCACTTTAAATAATATGAAGTTAATGGACTAAAGACCTGGAGAAAGACAGTGTGTTACGTATTCCGTTATTTTCTTCAAACCACTTTTGTAAACAGTCATAAAATATACAATAAACAATTACCTTTAGATCCAGAGCCAAATGCTGCATCTCATAACTCAAACACACCCAGCTAATACAAACAGCCTCTCAGAAATTCATGACGCTCTCATTTGACATGCAGGGCCCTTCACCCTCTGTTCATGCAGCATTCACCAGCCCCTGGGGTAGCATATGGGTCCTCCTCAACACCTTACTTCAATTTTGAATAAATTTTGCTTCCAAATATATTGAGAAAGGTCACGTCTGTTTTACACACCTCGGTCAGCTGCTTCTGCTACTCTAGACCATGGTGAGCAGCAGTTACTATAATCAGTAACACTACTCAACACATTCCAAGAGAGGGTCTCCCAGAAATATTCTATCTAACCTTGGTGTTAGAACAAGCCCCTCCAGTTAAAAAGACAAAGAACCAACATTTTCAGTGATATTTGGCCCTATTTAGAATATATACATACAAAGAGCTGACAACAGCCATCTTTCTCTTGTTTTTTGAACACTGCAGGAGTTAACATTAACATTACATTTTTGTTTTCCATTTCTTGTTTCCTTACTGCTTTTGTTTAATAATACAGATCCAGTGTAGATCAATGTGAAGTCATGTCCATAAAGGCATCGCGTACAATGGTCCATTCACGTTGGTCATTTTTCTGGTATTCTCATGCAGTAAGTTGCTGAGCTCTATCTAAATGGCCCCCGGACAGAAAGGATGTTGAGCCAGGTCCCAGGGTTAGGTTACACTCTGCATGCGAAGGCAATAAGGGCAACTGCAAAGAAATCAGCCGTGAAGGAAAAATATCTGCATAGTAAAAGGAAGGTGTGACCAGCACACACAAGCACTGGCTGCTCGTTTAACCTTAGGAGGTCAAGTCATCCTGCCTTTCCCCAGGAGGGACAGGGACCCCTTCGCCATTTCCCTGGGAGGACCCAGGGTCCTCCACCCCTTTGCTATTGCACTCCCCCACAAGCAGCCTTTCCTCCCTCCTCCTCACAAGTGACCCTTCTCTTCAGAAAATATGATTTAGCACCACGAAATGGATGGCTGGACATCAGGATGCAGAAAAAAAATGTTCCAGAGAGCCTGGCTTAGTAGTGTGGTTGTTATCGTCAGTTAATGTCTCTGTAGTAGCATTTTCATTGCTGGTCCTAACCTGCACAAGCTAGACTAAACCAGGAACAACAAGCTCACCTCCTTCTTGCTGTGCCAACACTTGCCTAGGAGTCTTTCCAGGGTGTTAAACCATTAGAGTCCTCTTCTTCCAAACAGCAATGATGGAAAGGAATACTCGCAGAGTTTGGACTGGAGTTTAATTCAGGATAAAGATGCAAATGTTGGAGCAGCAGGGCAGGCAGCCAAGGCCTCTTTCATAATTGGGTGGGTACAGCAATGTATGTGGGAAGAATGGCATGCCTCAGACGTAATGCAGCACAGAGCACATCCAGCACAATGTTGGCTCAGCTCTCGCTGGCACCATTCTATTGCTGCTGTTGTTTAAGGCTCCTGGGTTAGATGCAGCCCAGGCAAAGGTCTTGTACCCCCCAACCCCAAAAAGTGGACCAACTCTGTGTGCAGATATGCTCAGCTTGGTTGGCTGCACATTGGGTTTGTTGGTTGGTTCCCCTTTGAGGTGAACGTCCAAGCAGGTGGCAGCAACGGCTCCTGGCCCACTGCCCTCGCTTCCTTCCTGCCCATGAATGTCCTCCATGACAAAACCTTTCCATGCGCTGCAAGCCAGGAGGGGAGAGGAAGAGGGAGAAGGTGTTTGGAGAGATGCAGAGACGTTTGTGAGTCAACTCTCCATGATCTGGGTTGCAACTTCATCTCCCATTCAACTGTGAATTTTACACTTACTTAGAAAGTGCCACATCGGGGTGGTGGGATTTGAACGGCAGCAACAACAAAATCAGGGGGAAAAAACCTGCCTGTATAAGATCAGTGGAAAACCAGAGGGCTGTGGCACTTGCATGAGGAAGTGATTTTATACACAGCACAGGGCACAATGATCCCTGCTAGATTTAGGATTTACATTAATTTTTCTATAAATTTCTTGCTCCTGTACAGGAAGAACTTGTACACATTGCACCTTTATCTTCTGAGTAAACCCTCATCAGAAGTGACTCCTAGTTTTTGCACAGCTGTCTCAGACACAGCTTTAAAGGCATGATTTTAGAAGGTCCAATTCTCCTTCGAAATTACATAAAGTTAGAGGGATCAAACAGGCGTAAAGCTAATGTTAGGAGGAAAAAGTTCTTGAACAGCCAGAAGGGACCACTATGATTGTTTAGTCTGACTTTCTTCATGAGCTATAGGATTTTACCTGGTAATCTGAGGCCAGCGAACACTTTGATAATAAAGATCAGACCATTCCCAAGCCCGATAGCACTGGGTGCCAAATGCGTGATAGGCACACCTCTTCCATAAACCTTTGCCCCAGTAATGGAGCCCATAAAACAAGAATAATGCTATCTCATAACAAAAAGTACAGCTTCTCACCAGTGTACAGCCCTGTTTGTGGCAGAAATGGAAAGCAGCTTTGAATGTAACCCTTATATCTAAAGGTTGCTCCGGCTCAAAGACAGAAGCGTGTCTCAGGGCTACCCAGAGAGCAGCCATGAGTACATGGTGAGTGCATGCGTTAGAGAAAATGCTGTTTTCACCCAGCCAAAGCAGCTTTTCTATGAAGACTAAGACTCTGTGGCTTAAGCTGGGATTCAATTCATTCATCCTTAGTCATCTAGCCTGAACCAGTCATCCAGTCTGTCTGTAGTCCATGGGGAAAGGCAGGTAGCGGCTTAGACGTTTCTCTTAGGTAGGATGACTTGCCATCTGGAGCTGTCTTTCTTTACCGGCTGTAGCGGGACCGTACATGACTAGGGTTAGGTTGAAGGGCAAATGTTTAGATGGATAAAGGGTGGTGAGAGAATTTCCAACCTGAGGCTGCACCAGTATAACTTCATACCAAGACTGATTAGGACTCTGCATGATTTTTGATGAGGTTTCAAGCAAACTAGAGGCTGCGTAAGACTCCACCCCAAAATGGAGCCCTTAGGGCCACAGGTTTTCCTCACAACCTTGGGAAAGTCACTTTATTGCGATTTTTAGGAAGACATCAGATACACTCACAATCAGATAGGCTCAACTTCAGCCACACTGCAGTACAGAGTTACTGTCGGTGAGCTGAAGAGTACCGCTACTCCTCTGAGACACAGCAGCACATGGTCCTCAAGGGCGTAGTAACTCCTGCTGTTCTTTACAGGACCTGTCTCTGTCGTTTCCAGAGGGAGTAACATTGTGTTTTCAGTTGGGAAACAGCAGGGAAAACAGATTGTGGGAGTCCTGGGATCAATTCCCAGCTCTGCTTGAGGCAGTTCAGATCCCTCATCCTTGGAGAGCCACAGGCACAGCTGCTTTTCAGGCCCACCATGCCTTCCACTGACCTTGTGCCAATGTGTAACAAGGGACCACAAAATTCACGTGGCCAGAGAGATCCTGTAGCACTGGGGTTAGGATATTGCTCTGGGGGAGAGGACAAAGAACCTGTGTCCAAGGGGCCACCTACATATTTTGTATTGAAGTCCTGGGAGCAGGGGCGAGACGGATCCTCACAGTCTACCAACCAGATCCCATTTGAGCTAAATCTCGCTATCTTGATTAACAGCAGAGAATGAAAGCTGGATTTCTGGCAGACCCATCTGGGACATCCGTCACAAAAACCGTAGTTTCATTCCCCAAACTGATGTTGCCAAAGAAGGTGCTGCTGGCTGTTGCTGAGGAACCCTCCACAAGCTACATGAGAGGGGTCTAGGTCAGACAACTCAATAAGCTGACAGTGTAGCTCATCACCCTTACGCATGATTTTACTGGCTTCTTTCCTACGCAAACAGTGTTTTAATGAATATTTGGCCTTTGTGGTATTTATTTAGAAAGAAAGATTTCCTCTGTCTTTAAACTATTTAAACCTGACTTCTCATTCAGTCCACTAATCTGAGATAAAGAAGTACCTGGACTTTCATGCAATGCCAAAGAACTGAGCACAAAACAAGGTATCTCTGAACTGCAGAGTGGGGACAGGCAAAGCCACTTGGGCCCTTGAGCTTACACAGCGTTAGAGAGTTTAACTCTGCACAGTCTGCCTACTAAACTGCACCATACAGTATCTATATTTCATCTTTAATGAGGGCGTCCTGCTGTTTCAGCTCTGATTTCTTTATGTTTGGTCTCTATAAGTAAAACAATGTCTCTTTGCTTGCACTGTTTGAAATGCATGAAAAAAACATTCAGTGGGAAACGGAACTAAAATTGCAGAATTAACCTCATATGTGCTGTAACTCTGTACACTGTGGGAAGAGCAGCCTGAATCAAACAGCAGCAATAATGCCTGGGTTAGGGCATGAGAAAGACATTGAAGCTGGCTCAGCTGAAAGATGCTATTGATTATTTCCCTTTTTTTTATTATTCCCACCAAAAAAACACTGAGATTTGATGTATACTTTATGTGTGGCAAAAGAAGTTAACCTCCTCCATTGCAGTCTAAGTGGATTTGACACTTGGGGGGGGGGTCATCTGACACTTATTTAACTCTCAGCCTCCCCTGATTATAAATTAAAGATAATGCTTCTTCCCTCCCCTCTCTTTTCCTCGAATGCCCCATGCATTCCTCTTTCACCAACTCTGATTTTTGTCATTTGGTGGCTTTCTGTGTTGCCAGTAATATTCCAGTCCACATAAATTTAAAGAGGTCTAATAATACTGGAGGGTGGCTGTGGCTGCTTTTGAATGCTTTTTTCCCCCTCTAAAAGGCCCCATCTCTGTGATTACCTTCTGCCTGGTCACTGTGTGCAAGCCAAGAGCTCAGCAGTGTGGGAGTGTGACAGTCTTGAGACATTTCCACAGCACCCAGGGGCAGTAAATTAATGCTGACATGACCCACCAAGCACATGGCAGCTCCATTGTCAGAGCTTGTCTAACAGGAGAGATTGAATTTCACACCGTGTTTGATATTAAATCTCTCCCAAGCACAAGCTGACTTGGCTGGGTAGAAAAGATATTCGAGGATCAGCAGTGAGGGCCTCATCAAGGGAAGGTGCTAAATACTCACTGCCCTCATTTGAAGCGTTACCTTGCAGCCTTAGCCTGAGCTCAGTGCACAGCAGATATTACGGTTATGTCTGCCTTGTCTTTTACAACTGCCCACTCCAAAACCAGCAGCCCCACCATGTCCCTTATCTCACTCCCACCTCCTCTCACTGCAGACTGCACGCTTGCTGCCTCTCCCCTCAGGACACCACCACCCCATCTCTGATCTCCTCTGTCCCCTCACCTTCTGCAATATCCCACTTGTTTTACTTGTTGCTGAGCCAGGAGAAGCACATGCTGCTTTGCTGGCCATCCCAGGCTGACTGGTTGGCCAGAAGACGGATCCTGCTTGGAAAGCAGTGAGAGGTCACCTTTGACTCGAGCCAGACATCTAAAATAAACAAGTTGTCCGAACTCTTCACTGATGACACAGAAAATGCTCTTTTTGATAGGGAGACTGTTGTCTTATAAGCTTGTAAAATGTAGTGCTCAAAACATTACATGCAAATAATCTTTTTTGAAACTGAAATGGAAAACTAGACTGAAATAGTCCAATCAGGAACCAGACAGATAGAAAATGAAAATATCTACGTTAATTTACCATTGCTCTCTCCTTTACAGCCCTCATGAAGGCTACTCTGTAACCTCTCACATCTCCTCCAAGTTCTGTGAAATCTGGAGCTTGATTAATGTGTCACCCTAATTACATTTGATCAGCAGTGGCTTGATCAGCAGTTTACACTGGATATTGCTAGTGATTATGTCTGTGGATGTGAGGAGCCGGGATACCTACAATGCATCCAATGGGTAGATGCAGAGTTTCTAGATCCACAGCGCTTGGTGTGCTCTGGCAAGCCAGAAACCAAATCAACATTTCAGAGACATCTGTTTGTACCTGAAAATGTAGACGTGCCCTTAGATTCCTTCACAGTCTTTGCTGCTGTCTAGTTGATGGAGTTTGGGAAAACTTCTTAGTCCAAAATGTTCAGGGAGTTCAACCTGAAATAGCCCAATGTGTAATTTTGCTCATTGATTTTTAAGGGGAAAAAAAAAAGGGCCTTTGAATCAATTTGTGTAACTTTTCTTTTCTCACAGGGCACTACATTTCTCCCAGTTATCTGATATTGGGCTAAGAATTTTCACTTGGGCAACACTAAAGTACATTATTCTCTCTAGAAAGGCCACCAATCTTGTTCTGAAGACAATATGAGATGGAGAAATGGCTGTTTCTTTTGCCAGTTTTTGTTTCAAAGGTTAATGATCGTCACTGTTGAAACTCATGCTTCGTTGTCAGCTTAAAACTGCCTGACTTCAGTGCTTAGACCCTCATTATTATAACTTTCTCCACAAGCTGAAAGAACATTTTAGAAGGTGGTACTTTCTCCATGTGGAGGTATGTAGTAGTTGTAACCAGTTCAACTACTTCACTTCCTTTGGGCTGGCTGAACACACAGAACTCTGTAAGTCCCCAATGTTTTGCCTGTGAAGGCATTTTCTTTAATCCTCAAATCATTGTAATGGTATTTCTGTCAATTATAGGCACTGAAACTGCGTATAGCTTTTCATTGTTTAGGTCAAATCATCTCCATACTAAACTCAAAGCGTTTCTTGGTCTATACCAACCCCTTGGCTAAACCATGACAGGAGAACTCAGGCTGATTAGTTTTTCCACAACGGCCCCTGGATAATTCTGAATAAATTTTTGCTCTCTTAATTCCTGTATGTACTGCATTCGGCTGCATTACAATATTTTTCATCAAGACATTTCTGCTTCTGGTTGACCATCCAGTTCTCATTCCTGGCTACACTACCAATTCCAGAGTTTTCCCCAAATCTTATCAGCAATATTTTTTTTTTTCCATTTCGCTCATAAAAATCCTGACAAATACTCACATGGTTCCTATTGCTATGCCTCCCTTCCAGAAACACCCCTGTTCAATAATCCCCCACTGACAACAGCTTTTGGTGAGCTGTCAGGGTGAGATGGTTCTTATACTCTACAAAGTGCACTGACTGTTGCATGCCCATAACTCTCAGTGATCCCAGTGGAAACAGAATCCTCAGCCTGGTCCTCAGGACAATGTCAAAGAAATATATTAACAGTTCTGTTGGATATTAAAAACACATTGCCCAACTTTGTGACCTGATCATAAAGCCTGATTGGCTAAGCATGAACAAAACCTAATGCTTTCAGAATTTTTAACATACTTTTCCTAGTAACTTTTGTTTATTTATCAATACCCATTTCATATATTTTTAAATCCTTGCAAAATGTCATAGAGCATGCCGTAACAGTGGGACCAGTACCATTCCACCAACAAATATATTCTGCATAGTCCTTCCCTTCTGTAAAGATTACATTAACTGGGTTACATTAAAGTAACCCAAGGTTTGCCATACTGTTGTGCTCCTTTGGGCAGTCCATGGTTGGTGTTTCACTCCCTGTGTGGGGGTTCTCCTCTGGGAAAGGCTGACAACATTAGCACCAATGCTGTCACCCTGTTATGGAGTCCCAAAAAAGCCTTACTGAGGAAGTGGTTCTGGAAAGGTTCTGCTTCACCACAGCTTTTAGATGTCTGGGACCCACTTTTCCTCGGGTACCAAAAGCAGCCTCTGGGCTGTGTCTATTTACCCCAGGCCACCTGGCAAAGCACCGAGGAAATGAGGTTGCAGATGTTCCACAGTCCTTCACAATCTGAGACCTTCTGTCTGCTCAGGGAGCAAATCAGACTCATAGAAGGATAAATTTAGCTGTATTTAGTCACATATGGCTTATGTGACTAAAATAACTGCACATATGTATAACGAGAGAGCGAGAGAGAAAGACATGTGCATATATATGTACACACATAGTCTCGTTGATTTCTTTCCTTGAGGCACTTTGTCTACTGATTAATTACCAAATAAAGGCTGTGCTATTTAGTGATTCATTTTTTCACATTTGCAAGCCATAATCTAGTCTGAATCTCCCCAAAGGTTCTACATGAGCACTGGACTACTTGCATTGCTCAGGCAGCAGATACTCTTCTAGCACACTATGCACAAGGCAACAGAAATATCATGCTGAACTGAAGGGAGCAGCGAGGTTTTCAACAGCTTCCACACTGGGAAGCCCACCATGAGCATAAGATAGTTGCATTTGCTTCCAGTTGGCAGAAGAAACTACTTGTCATATCTTCAGTCGACAGAAATCTGTGCAGCTTCATTGACTTCTGTCAGTTGACTCCAAATGAACTATGTTGATCCAGGTGGAGATCTCAGAATGAGAAGTAAAAAAAAAAAAAGATCACACATCTGCATGCCATGCCATGCCAAACCTTTGCCAGCAACTACACCATGGCAAAGCACACCATAGCTCCCAGTGGCAATCAGAAGAGGACAGTGGCACAAGTGACCCAGCAGACCCCTTCCTAGTG
>VYZW01055560.1:0-28980 GCA_013401315.1 Balaeniceps rex
AACATATATTAAGAATAAAAGGGGAAGGCAGTGAAAAGCCTTATGTGACTCAACTCTTATTAAAATTTTTATATAGTGTCGAGCAACCCTGATATTCTATTTTTCAGCACGTACAGAGATCATGCACACCCGGATGGATCCTCACATCCTGATCCTTGTGAGGACACAAAAGCAGAATTCCAGGAGGCTTATGCTAGAAAGCAATTTTTATGCAGGGAACTAAGCAGATATTATCTCTTCTGACTTCAACCATGAAATTAGAAGCCCATTTCGTCTCACTGCATCCAGGGCAGGATTAGAGGCTGTGTCATGGAGGGAACAGACAGGTGCTTTCAGGATAAAGCAAGGATATTCCCGAAACCCCAGAGAATCCCAACACCTCTCTCTCCAAAAAAGCAGAGTTATAAAAACGGGCTGTGAACACCAAGAGGAAATGGGAAACATTCAACCATGACTAAGTTACAATTCCCTCTCTTGTTATAAACTAACGCTATTCATTGGAGGGCTTTAATTTCTCTGCTCCATTTTTTACTTTGATTGTGTGTTTCAGTGAGTTGTCACATTTTGGTGCTTTAAGGCTCTCTGCTACAGCTGTAGCATATTTTCTAGAAAGATTGCAACAGCAACTGTTTCCATCACAAAGGAGTGATTAGTGGCATAACCAGAACTCGGGAGGCAGGACATCATTTAGTCCTGCCAGAGATCTCTTTCCTGCTTGGACTGAAAGCTTTTCCTTTCCTTCATTTCCTTTTGGATTGCAGAGCCTAAATAACAAAGCATTAGGAAGGAGAACAAGTCCTCGCATGTACTTGACACCTGCTGTCCCCATCTCCATGCTTGCAAGGTGACTTTTCTGGCCCTGGCAGTCTCCTTTCACAGGCAGAATTTTTATGGTTTGGGGGCCAAGTGCTTATAATACTTAATGTTCCCAAAGGGATGCGCATGGCAAGTCCCCATCCTGCTACACTTTGCCGTTGTGACAAGGTTTTGCAGGTAATGCCTCGTTAGATGTAAAGCTGCTACCCACAAGAGAGAAAATCTGGCTTGTTTTGTTAAAGAACCAGTCCTGAGAGGCGGAAAAAATGGGTTTCCAGATGTTTTCACCAAAAATATATTCCTGTGCTTTTTGGCAATGATTCCTTTCACCAAGAGAAGGTGATGATGTGCTGTAATACCTCACCCAAGGAAAATACGCATGTCACAACAAGACAGTGAGTTAGCCACCACCTGAAGTGGCAACACGACAGCCTACAGACAGGTGGGCTTACTGGCTGCTGAGCCCTTTGAAAGGTCAGAGACTAATGTTGTATATAACATGGTGGGAGCTGCTAGATTCACTGAGGTGAAATGCAATTACAGACTGGTACTTTATGAGTCCTGCATGGCTCGGGACGTTAGGCCACAATTCACCAGCAGAGGAGAATATATTGATCTGAGAGATCCACACTTCTGCAAGATGCTTTAGTTAAGGTACCCCAGCAAAATGCACTTAAATTTCAGAGCAAGTAAATAAAAATACTTTTGCTCTGTGCCCCAAGGACTAGTAAAACTGCAGTCATGTCTTTATAAAATAACAGGATAAAACTCTGCTCCTAATCAGCATAGCATAAATCTGCATTATACCTCAGACTCTAGTGGAGCTACTTCAGTTTTAGGCAGGTTTAAACGAGAGCATAATTTGACCAGTGGTGCCAAGCGGTGGCTTCATACCAGACCAAGGTCGTTAGGGGGGACTCATCCAGGTTTCATGCATCCTCCAGGCTGTGCAAAGAAGCCCCCCGCTAGCAGAAGGTGTTGGATGATGGCTGGTGCCAGACGGCATTGCCCCAGCAGGGCTGGGGAGACACAGGGAAGGATGCTCTAACCTGCAGCTTACCTGCAGATGGAGGTCCCCCCAATTCCCCGCTCCTCTCCCCAGCAGTTCCCTCTGCCACTGCATGCCCTCCCAGCTGTGGGGCCCCTCCCTGTCTGGTCCCACACCCCATGGACCCACCACACCTTTCCCTCCCTGGCTGCCTGTGCCTACACAAGTGGCAGCCCACAGTGCGTGCCTCCCCCTGTGCCTCTGCACACGTGGAGCATCTGAGAGGCCAGCCCGGGGCTTTTCCCTTGCCAGCACCCTGTCAGACACCACGGGCAGCAGGGAACAGTCAGGAGTCATCTCCAGCACCCATCCCAAGGCAATGCACAAACTCAGCAGCGACTTCTTGCCATCAGGGGACGGAGGGCTCCAGACCCCGCATGCATCTCGGGAGCAGACCCTGCACAAATAACTCCCCTTAGCTGCAAGAAAGACAGTGAGGCCAAAGGTGAGCCATATCAGCTCCTACAGGGCTAGTTAAGTTCCCCACCTTAAATATTCATTTGCCTTCTGTCCTTCTCCCTCCAACATCCTCAGACATAATTTACAGAGGGATTCTTTTGATTTAATTAACTTCAGACTCCTTTTTTTTTCCCCAGCGGTGTGAAATTAGCAGCCTATGCCTGATTCCCTGCTGCATGGCTCTGGTTTTACAGCTGTGTAGCTCAACCGATTTTATACTTCCCTGAGTTAAGAGGCTCACTGGTGAATTTATGTCAGGAGAAGACACCAGCCTGCTACAGCCCCAGTGAGAAAACCTTAACTCGCAGGGCTGCAGCTCACAGCTTTAGCTCTAGATTACATGGGGAAGCAGTCTTTTGTCAATGAGTGACTCTCTTAAATAGCTATTTTTGAAAGAATTGGGTCAAACTTGATAAGTTTCCAAGGGAAAAAAGTGGCAACAGTATATCAAAGCTCAAGATTTTTGTGAGTTTTGACATTTGGGAATTTGTTTTAGAAACGCTGCACTGTTTTCATTCAGCACTGAAGAACAAAACTTTTCTGCTCCTTATTTTGAAACACTGTTCTCCACTTCAAAACTGATCCAGGTCCCCCCCTAAAATGGGAAAAAGATTTTGGAGGCATTAAACAATGCCAAAATGAAACTGAAATATCTTTAACAGGTCAGCCAGCATTTGGGCATTAATTCAATTAAATTCTGCAAGCTTTCTTATTTTTTATTTGGTAGTTTTCCCATAATTTTTGTTTTCTATTATCCACACAATTACAAAGCCTGTTTTTCTCTCCGCTGTACTGCACAAGTCACAGGCAAACAGGCAAAGGTTCAGCACACCTGCTCTGGGCTGAAAATGGGGGGACGTGACAAAAACCCAAGCCCTCACAGTGGGCACCTGAACTTCCTGTTCACTCCAGAGTGCTATAGATTGTCAGACTGTGGGCACAGAAATCCCTTTTTGGGGTACCCAAAGCTTTTGGCTTCCCATGGAGCCTTGTGAACACGCCATATCCCAGTTATACCCTCGATCCCAAGGAACCCGCATGTTCTTCCATCCCCCATCTGGTCTTGCAGGTAATCCAGCAGAATTGCCTCTGACTGCTGAGCTGTTCTCATCTAGTGAATGTATATGTATTTAGCCCGTTCTTTAAATTTTCTGTTACGCCCCCCCATTGCAGTCTACTTCCTACGTCCACTGCCTTATGGATTCTCCTCTTTACTCATTAATTTATTTTCAAAGAATGCTATTTATAAAAAAAATTCAGCCTCCGTGTAGTTAGCCTTGATTGTGTAGGGGAGCTGTGTAAAGTCACTGGTGGTCATTTATGGAGAACACCTGCCTTGTGCCTTATTCACATGAGAATCAATATGGGTCTGACTCAAAGCCCACTGCCGTCTTTTTGTCAGCCTCAGCCAGCTTTGCATTCAGCCTGTCTTGAAGAGCAGGCTCTCATCTGCTCTGCTGAAGCATTACTGGAGACAGGAGTTTTGGAAGAGGACTCTTTTTTGATGAGTCTTCTTGACTCTCAGTGAGGGTGATTTTAAACTGACTGTATGTGAGCGAAATAGAAAATTTTTTAAGTGCATCTGTAATGGACTGCATCCGTCACTCATTTTATAGCCTTGTAACTTAAAGACTTTTAACTTTCAGACTACTGAGGAAATTTCACTCCAGCCGAGCGCTAATGCAGTCCACTCATCCAGATTGAGCTTTCAAACCCTGGTACAACACTGAGTGGCACTGCACTGTGCTCAGCACGACGTGAGCGTCTGGACAAGGACGTGCTGGTATTTCTGTGGCCATCCTGGAGACAGAAGTTGCTGCAATATTATATTTCACTGTAATAGCTACCGTTAAGTAGACATCTGCTCCTTGTTGCATCAGCTTGCCATTGGCACAGGGTGGGCAGCCAGGGCTGCAGAAGGTGAATTTGGGTGATACCTGGAGGGACAGCACCTGGGAGCTAGTGATGCAAGGCCTATTCATTGGGAGCCTCTCTCTTCATTAGAAACTCAACAACACACAATCAGAAATAGCTGTCTGTGGTCAGCAGCAAAACATGGGAAATACTCTCCACTTTTCCCATCTATCTGGATTACAGGGAATTGCAAGGGGATGTTGGGTCATATCACAGATGACAGGTGCAAACAGGGGCAGGCTCACACCTGAGAGAAGGGCTCAGGGCACCCTCGTGATGTGCGGAAATAGCTACCGAAGAGCAGTGATATTTAGACTCTGTCACTGCCAGTAAGGCTGCGAGCTCGGCGGGCAGCCAGCGTTTCATATGCATGCTCTTCTCGGGGCTGCAACAGCAGGGGACAGGGAGCAAAAGGAGTATGTCCCACGTACCCAGCCACACTCCACCCCAAAAAGGGTGCCAGATTCGAAGCAGGTGCTGAGGCTTTGGGGTGATATGTCAGCTTCTGAAGCGCTGCCTGGGACTGCCTTGCCCTGGTGCCCAGGTCCCACACTACCTCGGGACTGCTGAAATGCCAGGAGGTCAGGCACTCGCTGCATTTCCCTGAGGCTCCAAGGGGTCAGGGATTGCTCCCTTGCCCTCTCCAGGGACACAGAGAGATGAATTTCAAAGATGGTGGAGAGGCCAAAATATCATGTTATCGCTCTTGTCCTCGCTTGCTGGCTGAATTGTCTTCTCCCTCCAACCCGTGTTGCGAAGGCTGAGAGATGCCCCTCTGCTTTCTCCTCCTCTTTACAGCCGACAACCTGCCCATCCTTGCTCTGGCACCTCCAAAAAATGAGAGGCTCCAGTAGTATATCTGAACCACAGCGCCAGAGGAGAGTCGGCTGGGTGCAGTAGCACAATGACATGGCTTGTGGGAAGGAACAACACCTCTCGGCCATGAAGCAAGTGACAATCAAGGCCTGGCTCTAAAAGTCAATGCAAGCAAGAGCCACATGTAGCAGTTGCTGGAGATTTGCAGCTCCTCCTTGAGCATGGGCGCTGCCATCAAAGGAGGATCAAGAAAAGACGTTTTCCCTCAATTTGCCCTCTGTGTGCTCAGTGACCACAGTGCATCTCCCCGGCAGAGCTGCAGGCTGGCTGTATGGGAGCAGAGTGAGCTTGGCTGACACAGTTTTAAAAATGAACTCAGTGAGGTGAAAAAGATCATTTTTCTCTCCTGACATTTTCAACTACTTAGTTGCTTAATAATCTGCTACCAGAATATCTCTCTATAAGCACCAGCAATTTCACCCATTAGCAATTAGTGAGAACAGTTATTCTACTGAACTTTGTGCAGTTGAATAATAGATTAATACCCATCCCTCTGAGTATGACTACATGGGGCAGATTCCCAGCTGGAGCAGGCTGACTTAGCGTTATTCACATTAACATTTTACTTTTATATTTAAAAACCAATTTGAAAAGGTTGTATCTTTTTTTCAGGAAGAATGACTTTATCGCCTCCTGTTTGGGTATTCTAGAAACCTCGTGCGTTTTTGTCATGCAAATAATTTCAGTAGTGATCCAGTGAACAGATAAATTTCTGTCTTGCCTATATTCTGGCTATTGATATACACACTTTTAGAAACAGCAGCTGGTAGAAATCCTCTGAAATATGCAGGGTTAGAGTGAGCTTTAATGAAACCACCCTCACATTACATCTTCCAGCTCCAAAATACCATAAAAATTTTAAAGAAGAGAACTTCTAACGGAGTAACATCACAAGCAATAACTACACTGGACCATTAAAACTTTCCAATGGAAAATTCACACCACAAATGTGATATTGTAATTAGATCCACTTTATCATCTACAGATGAAATACCCATCTCCCTCCAGAAACTAAGCAATCAGGTTCTGCCTTTCAAAGACTTTGCAATAGAGCAAATTCAGTGTTCATAAGTTAGGAGTTCCTGTATAAAGAACAGTAAAAGACTAAAAAGGAGGGCTGACATATACTTTAAATGAAAAGAAGGATTCATTAGAAACATCTACAGAAAAAAAGAATTAGAGAAGTCCCTTTCTCTGGGTTTCCCCTTGCAGTTTTGAGGTATTTATAATCACATCCCCAAGAGCTGTTCTGTGCTATTTTAAAACTGTTTCAATTTTGTGCAAGCATGCATGGATTCTGTCACTAATTCACAAGGTTTCCTGTCCTAAGAACTGCTCCCTTGTTACAGGAACATTGCCCTTTTTTCTTTATTTTTTTTTTAAAAAAAGGATCCTTACTGCTGCAGAGAGTTGCATGTGATTTTGATTGAAGTCAGGAGCTAGAGACGTCAGCCGCATCTTGTTTATGTCTGTGATTACAGAACAGCTCCTCTCTGCCATCACCCCTTGGGCAGCACGGGTGAGACAAAAACTGATGGGAGTGTGTGTGGTTCCAGCAGAGAAACATGAGATAACTGATCAGATATCTCACAGCCCGAGGTGCAAGCCAGACTGAGACACTTCTGCCGTTAGCTGACCCCCCTCATCACTCCCAGGCGCCTGAGGGCGGCCGCTGGGTGCCCGACACCTGAAAGATATTCAATCCCCGCACTGCCCGGGCCGAGGGGGGCACATGCTGCCCCTGCCACACACGCGTGCCCACCTGCCCCAGCATGGAGCCCGTGCAGCTCCGGGGGGTCCGGGCACCCACCTCCACCGTGGGCCATCCTGCAAGGCTGTTTGGGCCATGCCACCTCTGTGACCAGAGGAGACACTGAAGGCAAATAGAGATTTTACAGTTAAATTTAGGCAGCTACAGAAGCTGATCTGATATTCTCCGCCACCCCATCCACAAGGTGCTTAACAGAAGGTACAAGCCTACCCTGCTGCCTTTGGGGTAACAGGTGGAGGCAGGGGTAGCTTCTCCTTCAAGCATGGAGGAAACAAAGTCAGGGCACGTGAAAAGGGTCAATTCAAAGTATGGTAAGGGAGGTGGTAAGTGTGAGTCCATAAGCGGCTCTCCTCAAGAAGCCACCAGAGAAAGTCCCGGTGGGATAGGTGGTGACCTGGCAGGAGCATGCCCAGCTGGCCTCTGGCCCCAGAGATCCTGGCATGTACCAAGGGACCCACATTATGCCAAGTCTTGCTCTCCAAGTGTGGTTCAGCCTTCTCTAAACAGGACGTTCACACTATTAATAGCTACTCACTGGAGGGTATTTATTTACAGGCAGCCCATATTATTTTAACCCTTAGCGCTGGGACTCTCTCTCTGTGTGCTCTGCCTCTCCTCAGTGTTAGCACCAAGGTGTGTGTAACGCAGGTATAACACGGAAGGAAACAAGGCTCTTCCATGGATGAAAACTTTTAACAGAAAGCCCCAGTGTCTTCACTCGGCAGCAAAGCGTGGTGCATGTGCATGGAGGCCTTCTTTATTTCTAAGGAAAGTCACCGTTTCCAGAGGGATGTGCAAGGTCATGCACAGGAACTGCAAAAAGCAGCTCCTGGGAGCAGCACTTGACTGCTGAAACGGGCCTGCTGCAGCCAGGAGGGAAGGAGAGAGAAGAGCATCCACACTCTCCTTGAAGCCAGGGAGGGATTGGAGAGGCAGGATGTGGTTACTTGGGAATTTGGTCTTCTGGGGACCAGGCAGCTGAGGGGTGGTAAACCGTTTGCTCCTGACAGTGACTCCTCTCTTACCTCAGAGACGCCCATGGGACATGCTCAAAAAGCAAAAGCAATCCCCACCTTCCCCCCGAGGCAGGTGCACGTCCCACTGAGAAGCAAGCCTTGCCGCCACACAAACGACATCCTGCGGAAAAGGTCACTGCAGCACCAAAACGAGGGGGCACCTGCATGGCAGCCAGGGGTCTTTTTGCACTGTCTCTGTAGAGAGCCACATCATTTCTCCTCACCCCGTAACTCACCATGGCCGTGCAGATACACTGGATTTTGACCTAACAGCTTTAAGCTCCTTTTCTCTGCCAGCTTGCTCAAAACAAGTACTAGTTGCCTAAGCTAGTTCTTTAAATAGCTTTTCCTAGTTGTGCCTATCCTCTCTATCATCACTAATGTTTTTGGCTGTTCTGGGAGAAGGTGTCTAACACAAGAGGTCTCCCAAGGCTCTGCCATGCTGCCTCTGCAGGGCTGGTCCCAGCTCCTCTGTTCCCCTGGCCACAGGGACAGCCGACAGGCTACGGCTTTCCTACAACTATTTCTGCCGTGTGCCCTTTTGGCTACGCGTTCCCTAGTCCTTTTCCCCATTCAACCTGAAATGCCTTCCCACAGCGCTGACAAGACAACATTTCTGGAAGCATCGTGTTTCAGCAGCTCTAAACTTAACGAGTGAGTAAGGCATGAGCCATATGTTCAGAACAGATTTAGGTAAATTTGGGGAAAACCTGTCCCTGTGGGAATGTCCCTTCCTTTACTGTAACTGCTGCAGCATGCCCAAAGTTTGTTTGAATCCCTCCAGGCCTTGGAGCTGAGTGTGTTCTCCTGGGCACCAGCAAAGGCCACCGTGGTGTCCTCGGGCGGTGAGGGTCGTGCGTAGCACGCACCGCCAGGTGTGCATGGCTCCCCTTCCTGGTGTGTCACCAGGACGCGTTGACCCCAGCCATAGCTCGTTTGCAGGGCCCTCTCTGTGACTTCTGCCCAACCTGGGTCTGTCCCCAAGGCTAAGGAGGTCCCCATGCAGAGGCAAAGGAGGAACCTGCAGACCCGCCAGCGAGGCCAACCCATCTACCTTGTACAAAGTAACGGCATCTGGCTTTGCTGAGCCTGGGGTGGCAGAGGTGAAGGAGAATAACCTAGATCAGGATCACCCACGGCTTCTCAGACACATCCCTGAGAGCTACTGACAATCAACCAAAAACTCTGCAGCAGTGATTTACTGATAACCATCAGAAGCAACCTGCTGAGCTTTTTGAAGGCCAAGAGGACCTCCCTCCCCTTCGAGTTTAGTCTTCATTGATGCTTACTCCTCACTTGGGGCGGCTGCATTTGGGTTTGGTCCTGTCCAACACAAATTCCAGTGGAAGACCAGAGGAGTCCAGTGAAATGGCAAATTAAGCCTTTAATATGAAAAGCTCAGGACAGTAAATTGGTGGAGGTAAGGTGAACACTGAACACACAGGCAGACAAAACACATGTGTTACTGAGCATGTCTGTGTTGGCCATTCTGCACAGGAGACTGCAGGCATCTGCAGACATGTCCATAGGATAATCCTTGGAGACATTGGACAATGTTATTAGAGTTTCTTTTTGGAGATAAAAGAAGGGGATACCCCTATATCATTTGGTAGCAGTATTGTTCGGCATTCCCCACATTTTATGTGCAAGAAATGCTGCTCATGATTTATCACCATGCCTCTTTATATACTACCTCTTAAAGGCCACCATGCCCTGAAAGGCACATGAGCTCTTTTTCCTTTCCTTGCATTACTTAGCTACTGGTTATTCTGGAGTCTGAATTTACCTTAAAATCTCTTCCAAAATTTAAAAATTTGTTCCATGAATATAAACATCTTTGCTCACAGTGCAATTCCGTCCACCTTTGGCATCCACATTTCTAAAAAGATGCTGAAAACCTGAAGATATTGCAGGTAAAAGCTGTATAAATTATTTCAGGGCTGGAAGAAGAGCAGTACAGGGAAAGACTTCAGGATTTTGATTTGCACACTTTAGCAAAGCAAAGTGCTTTGCTATGGCTCCTTCAGGCAGTGAAAATGCTGAGTCCTAGAGCCCCTTTTAAGCTCAAGGAGAAAGGCACAGGCAAAACTAGTGGGTGGAAATTTAAGAAGAAAATGCAGCTAAGGAACAGGTCACCATTTTTAAACAGTGTGGGTGGCAACTTTTGGACAAGCTACCAAGGAAAGTGATAGCTTCTTCTAATCAAGAGCAGGTAGCTTTTCAGAAAGTTTAGTTTCATCTAGCAGAGTTTGAAGAACATGCTGATAGCATGCAACACCCTTCAGTGTAGACAAAATAGAAGAGTCTGGAGGAAATAGCCTTTTCTTGCTTTATCCTTGGTGATTAAAAAGACCCTATTCTGCAGATGTGAAAAAACATCCACCTTGACATCTTCTCATGCTCACTGCAAAGCCTTGGGAAAATTCATTCGGTAATGTGTCTGATACACTGAAAATCATCAGGTTTTGCACCAGAAAGAAAGGCAGATAATTTTGTAAAGGTCAGATACTCGTATCTGAATGCCACAGGCAGCCTTGTCTGCTCATCTTACTTATTATAAGAAATTAATAAAAACATTACCTCATCAAGCCTACTCCGGACAGATGGTTATCTTGCTAAATAGATGGCTTAACACAGTAGATTGGCTTCATGCTGAGGCAGGAGTCCAGAACACTTTTGATCTGTCATCTAGAAGCTGCTGCAACCACTTTCCCCCCCTTCTAGGAACAGCAGGGCTTTTCTGTTCGGGCAGGTAATGATGGAAAAGATTGTCCAACAGAAGCAGGCTCTCGGTTCATGAATAAGATGGACATTAGCTACTTCTGCAGCAAAAATTAGAAGCTACCACACCAAATCTGTGATTTAGGACCACCAAGAGGAGATGTTCTTTGTTTCTTTGTTTTTATAGTACTTTAATGATCACAGGCAAATACAGCTGCAACTATTTTCTGATTCTGCTCCTCGGAACTATTATTTATAGCCTATATAATTCCTCTCCAAATCCTGATTTTTTTGGCAATGCAAAGCAGTAGCTCGCCAGGAGTTAATGATTATGAGATAAGCATTTATCTCACTTGGTGCCATGTCGGCTTGTTCTACTTTCAAATATTATTTGCTCTTATGCATGCTGTTCTTCTGCCAAAGCTGAAGAAAAATTACTATTCTTTTTCTAAGAAAGAAAGCACTGTGACTCAATTCCAATTAACAGTGTGGGTTTTAAGTATAATCTTTGTATTGCTCCCTTTTTTTTACTCCTATTTATCACTATTGCATACTTGTCATCCATTACTCTGTACCCTCCCAACTCTTTTCTCACATCTGAAGATATACTTGTGGTAGAGACTTCTTGAGCAAAAAGTGAATTTTCAGGCTGTTGTCTGAAAAGACAGGGGCCCCAGAGGCCATATTGGTTTTCTAGTGTGCTTATACACATTCAAGAACTGCCCCACTTACAAACATTTACTAAGTAGCTTTCTCATGCACTGAACCCTGCATTCCCTTTGAATTTGTCCTTATCTTTCATTTTTTGTTCTGCATGATGGAGCCTCAGGTTACTGTAAGGTGGCCAGAGCTGCTTACTGCTTCCCAAGTGTTGCTGTTTGCTGTACAATTGAGGATGGCAACAGTGTGAAGGACCAAAAAAAAAGAACAATGGCCTCTGTTCATTTTATTATTTATCTAGGCATTTTTGCTTTGTGTCTTCTCTTCTCAGTGTAAGTGGATTGATCCAAGGATCAAAATGGAAGGTACTTTTCTCTATGGAACATGTTCCACTTTAAGAGAATATTTCTCTCTAAAGTTAGAAGTTGGGCACAGAGCCACTGTCATATGTAAGTCATTATACAGAGAAGCAACAAACACGCAGTATATCCTATAACCCACATGTGTTTATTATTTGATATTTGACCAAAAACTGGAGTTTTGGTGAAACTCAAAAGCTGAGACATTTAAATTACTCAGTCCTTTAACATACTGAATATGTAGTGAGAAATGCAGAATACAGGGAGGTACCACCCCCTGTGAAGATATTAATTTGTAAATCCAGCAAAAAAAAAAGGCTGGTCTGAGCATCCTCATACTCTGCTTTTCCTGATCACTTCATTCCAGAAGCAAGGTCTGCCTCTGCTTGGTTTTCACAAGCAGAGGGACATTAGTCCATAGCTTATATTCTTCTCTTGTTTCATTGATCCATTGTTTGTGTAAGATTAATTCTGGGTTCTGGTCTACTTCTTGTTTTGTCATACTTTTCTACTGGCCCAATAAAGAGATTTTTAAAATTACAAAAATAAATTTCGTTATAACTGAATTTGGATTTGTACTTCCTATTTGAACACATTTTACAAACATTAACTAACTACTCTAACTGGTATTCCTGTGAGATGAGTCTAATTTTTTTTTTATTTTTCCCTTGGTATTTAGCATTTTCTGCAGTCTAAACTGAACAGTAGTTTATGGTTTCAGGTTTTCAGCAGCTATTGATTTTTACCCAGACTCACTCACTCCAGCAACCTCAAACAAATACTGGCTAAAACTTCTTTGTCAGGTTTTTACTCTTTGGTGATCAGGTGACATCAAACAGAAGGAAAAGTCTGTTAGTAACTTCATTCATTATGTATTCATCAAACTGCAGCACCTACAAATACAGTAAAAACTGCAGAGTTAAATCAACTGTTATGATTCATAAGAGGGCATTCCTCAAAAAATTAAGTAGATGTTTAACTTCATACATGAATTTTTGAATCTATGAGACCACGTTTATGTCTTTTCAAAACTGGACAATAAATAGGATGTGCTTTGACTTTTGGAGGGAGAGGGATTCAGAATAAAAAATAAATGGTAAAATTTCTAGGAATGAATGCCGAACATTCAGAAACCACAGCAAATAAGACCATTTTACTAAGAGAGGCTATCTGCTAAATGATAGGCCCTAGAAATCTTTTTTTCCTTTTTAATTTCCTCTGAAAAAATAGCAATAGGACCAAGGAAATAATCTGAAGTTCATTGCACATTTGATAAAAAAATCTGCTTTAGCCAGTTGTCTGCCTCAAGGTGTATAATCAAGACTAAAAAACACATCATAAAACCTCAGCAAGAATATCAGAAATAAGCAGATCTCACTGCTATTTATATCTGCTTCTTCAGCCCCTCTTGTCCATATTGGTGTGATGATGTCTAAAATAAGAAAATCAGTTGGCTAGAAATGTTACAGCTTATTCCTACCCTTTAGGAATAAATAAAACCTTCTGAGCAGCTAGCATTCTGCCAGCCGTACCTGGAGCCATGCAAGTGTACACTGCCTTCCTTTTATTAAATAAACTTTGGGATGAGTCAAGATGTTGAAGGCTTCCTTACATCCCAGCAAAGGCATAGCTTTTGGAGTGGTGAAAAGAAAATTGCCTGTAATGACAAAGCACATTTCACCCAAATCTACCATAATGCCTGCAGCACTGAGTGTTTTTGTATCTGTGCAGCGAGGCACTCCTCCGTTTGCAGCAGCGCGCAAGCCCTCTGCAGATGTGCGCTTGCAGCCATGTTAACTGCTAGTCTGCAAAAAAATGTTTGAACTAAGAGAGCAGCATCCAAATCACCTAACCTACTGGCCCATCAGATGTAAGGTGCCTAGCAAAGCAGAATGTGGAAGTAAATACCCATGCTCTGTGGAGCAAAGAAAACAGGGCTTCTGAAAGCCTCCAGGAGTACCCTGCCTGCCAAGGTACAGACTCCTGCCTCTGCCCACACTGTAGGCAGGGAGCACAGACACTTCAGCAAGACTTCTTCACTATGGGCCTAAAATGTAAGTGCAAGTTCGGCACCGAAGTCAGGCACCCAAGTTAGGCTGGCCAGGTCTAAGCCCAAGAAGTTAGTGGTCTGTTACACCCATCCTTCCTGTGTGCCCCCCGGGCACACAGGGCTCCCCCACAGCTTCTGCATGGGCAGCTGCAGGCAGCACACCCCACGCACAAACGCTGAGCTCAGAATGGCTTTTCCAAACACTGCTGAGTGCAGAAGAGCGCGGCCCCTTCATACAAGGCTGTGTTTCTTTAAAGGCATCGGGAAGATTTGGGGGGTTCAGGGCCCATTCAAGACTGTCTTCCAAGGACCGAGAAGCACGCAGTCACCTCGCATATGTGCATTCCAGCCATCTGAGCCTTAAGTGAAGTTGTATTAGTGTATCAGTGATGGTATACCAAAGGCATGGGCAGTGTCATATTCTGCTTCAAACTGGCTCTAACGCTTCTCTGATATATATATGTGCTGAGGAGCTTTCTAGGTAGACGGTCTTGCCATTCTTCTTTTAAAAAAGCTCCTTGTAATGTCATATGATCCTTGCAGTTCTTCTAGGGGCAACTGACTCTGCTCCACGAGGGAGTCTCTGCTACATCTGTCAGTGGCTTGAAAGCTGGCATGGACACAGCAGACAGTGACGTCGCCCATCCGCTCAGGCCTAGCACAATGCCAGCTGGTGGAGTTCTGCATTTTCACAAAAAAAATTTCCTTTCCTTCTGCACAGCGCTTCTCCTCTGCGGTAGCCACAGCCTGAGGCAGGAGATGGCAATTGCGCTGACAGCACAGGACAAAGCATGTGGCCATCGCTGTTGCATTTCAGCCAGCTCGGAACCACCATGGGATTCAGCTCTGAGCACAGCATCCGTTCCTCGTGCCTGAAGCTGCACAGGGCATGCAGGAGGACACGGGAGTGTGGCCAATACTGTTAGTGCAGCCATCTGTTAATAGACCTCCTACTTTCATGAAATGTGCAGGAACCTCCCTCTTGACCTCCTGCAAATTTGATTTAAATTGATAAACCAGTTCAAAAGTCACCAGAGTGACCTACAGAGGCTGAGGCTGCACAAGCTCTGTCTCCCAGGAAAGCAGGGTAAACAGTGGAGGAATGAGACAAAGAGAGAGTGGAGAAAGGTTTTGCTAGGACATTATAGAACAAATATATGTGGAGTCTAGTAACCATCCAGCTAAGCAACATGGGTGAACATCAGTCACCTGGCAGTAAGTACATTCTGATTTCTATGATGCAGAAAAAAGGTGCTTAAGAAATCCTGAAAATCCAAAGCGTGCCCTAAAAAAATCACATTTGACATCAACTCTGAGACAACAAAATGGAGAAAACAATATTGTGGTACAGGTCAAAAAAAGAATGGCAAACATATTTCTGCTTGTAAAATAAACTTGGGCTGCTTCTGAAGTCTCTTTCCATTTCCCAGACCCAGAAATGAACAGAAGGAAAAATATGCAAACTCTAAGAGAGCATTTCTCTTAAAAATCGTCTGGCTATTTGCTGCAACATCAGAGAAATGAATAGCTAAATACTGTGTGTCAACCAAAAAAGGAAATGACAAATGAACCAAAGTTATTTTTGGTGGCAATTATTTGCAATAAAAGCAAAGACCCATAATATCAAAAATAGAGTTTATTGTGTTTTACCTTCTGACCCCAATCAGGAAAGTAGTTCTGTTTCCTACCTGTTTAGTTTGCCCCACCTGACACATAAGTAGGTGACAGATCAAGCTGCAACCATTATACCATCATCTGGGAAGGATTATTGTCACTGTAGTCTGCAGAAAAACAGTGGTAAAAGAAATACTGAGAACTGGTGATGAGGTTTTAAAAAATAAGCATAATTACTTTGGATGCTCTTTCGCAGCAATCAGATATTTTCCTTTGAAGCTGAACAGCTTCCCTAAGCACAGTACAAACCAAACCCCATAACCCACTTGCCTACTGGCTCCCCTCTGCACTTTGTCCCCTCCACTCTTTCCAGGATGTGGCTGAAGTTGCCAAGAATGGCACAGAGTAAGGACAGAACATCATGAACTTGTTTTTCCATGTACCATTGAGTGAAGACATGTTTCCGTCTGGCCAGCTCACAACTCCATTCCACAATTTTGGGTTTGAAACTCTCTATGACAGTCACAGAAGAAATACTGCACTCCTGCCTCGCTCCAGCACCGTGTCTGAGCCTGCTCTCTCTGGTGCCAACAGCCTCTAACATGTCCTCCCACCTTCTTCTGTTTCTCTTCCAGACAATATGAAAATCTGCAAGCAAGATGGCATGAAGTCCCAAGAGCACAGTGGTTCACACTGGTGTACACATCCTATCCTGTGTGCAGGTAACACACTCTGCGTAAAGTGTTTCAGTGTGTCCTTCAGGAAGATGTTTCATCATTAATCTTCTTTTTCTTTTCTTTCTGTAAAAAAACATAAATCATCTGCTGTAAGGGTACCATCACCTGAGGTTTTCTTCAGCCCTCTTCTTTTTATGGCTGGTGTGGATCATTACTCAAGGTAATGAGGTTAAAAACTCTTCAGTTTCTGAGCTAATACTGCATCTGACTTCTCATTGTACAAGGATTAGGCCAAATGGTAAGCACAGCAGTACTGTGGTGGGAAAAACCAAGAAGCTACAAGGTGGGAAAATCATTAGTAACTAACCAAAGGAGACGCAATGTAAGGAGGTCTACTTAGTGATGGGACTAGTAGCATGAAACAAAGCTAGGTCAAATGTGGAGACCCAGACAGCTATTTATACCAGCACTTGTTAAAGCAGATGGAAGGAACCCACAAGGCAGCCACACACAGGCTGCAGCCAAGACATGGGGATTTGTACAGACTGTTATCAGTCCTAGCCATATGTCTTGTGCAACCCAAGTCTCCTGTGTCTGGATGAGTGGGCCTGAGTTGGTTTTCAAGCTAAACATGCAAAGAGCATTTTCTAAAAATCTCATGGATTTCCAGGGCCTTCTCTAAGTGGCTGAAGCTCATGCGAGTCAGAGCCCTAAGTAGCCATAAAGCCCAAGTTGAACATATTGAAGTAAAAGCTTCATATTTTTGCTCTGCAGGTCCTATACCCTACTACCTCTGTCCACGTAGCAGGCAGCTCCTCATTCCCGCAGCCAAAGCTGAAGAAGAGAGAGGGTCACTGACACACATTAGACCAGAGGGGAAGTGGTTTGGTTATGGTGGACTTGGAGTTAGAGCAGGCAGAGAGAGGATGCACACAGGAGGCTGTAGGAGGAGTACTCAAAGTGGAAAAGCTGTAAAACTGAGAGAGGAAAACTGTACAACTATCTGGGCTTAGAGATTACTCAGGCCAGAGAGAAGAAAAGCCAAGTATGAGAAGCAAAACCCTTCTTCCCTTCCCTGCCTGCTGATGTAGTGCTTCTGAGACGTCAGACAGGCAGGGAGCCTGGGCTGGGGAATTGGTAGAGGTTGCTCCTCCCCACACAGGCGAGGATTTCTGGGTTTGAGCCTAGCCGAGGCAAGGAAGCAGATGGAAGAAGCTCCTGCCAAAGCGAGCAGTTGCTGGAAGTCTCCCCAGAGAGGAAGCCGCAACAGTGGGGAGCTCCAGTGGGTTTTAATGGGGAGTTCAGAGACTAGCTGTAATTCAGTAACTGGTCTGGACAGAATGACACAACTCCCTCACCACTGTCCTGTACCACCCTAAACCAGACTTTTCTGATTTCAGTTCAATATTGCAAGTGTTTTCACATGATATAAGATCTTTAAAAATATGTGAAGGAAAGAGAAAGGGTTGAGCCAACTTCCCACCCACCAGACATCCCATTTCCAGCAAATCTTTTCTATTTCCAAAATTGTTCTCCAGTTTGTTTAGAATCACCCTTAGTGCCCAGAGCTGGTTAAATAGTGCCTAAACAACCACTAACATTCATTTGATACACTGGTGTTTAATTAAATCCATGTATTTCAATGTATTGTATTTACCACTGTACTTCTGCTGCCAACGTCGAGCTTTCTCAGCACCAATCATCTGGAAAATATGAAAGAAGAATCCCTTACATTTAATGCTTTAAGCTGATAACAGGTTCAGGGTGAACAATAAACACATTGGGATTACTGTGCTGATCATCATAGCCTTTAGGTTTTTTATATTTCTCTGCCAAAATTATCCTTCTTCCTTTTCCTGATTATTTGACATTGAACTTGGCCAAATAATACTTTTGTTGCTAGAGAAGGACCAAGAAGTACGGCCTCATTACTTTATCTCTTTTGTTGTCTCCTCAAAATCAACATATTCTGCCATTTCCCACTAGAAGAAAATACATTGCAATGGTTTCCATCACAGTTTAAAGAGGAACTTACAACTGTGTAGTGTTCATGTAAGTACTCAAGGCAAAACAGGAAGGACTATATTTGAGGTATGTCTTTACATAAATGTACCTTCTATTCTATGTCACCTCATATGTATGTGAGTTGAAACACAGTCATGCCACTATTCAGTTGCCCACAACTAGCCTGCATAAAGCATAAGCATGAGGTCAGGTTCTTAGCTGATATAAACCATCATCATTCTGTTGTCTTCCATGTTTTCCCATCACCCCCATCCCACACACAGATGTGTCCAGAAGGAGGAAATCTAGGAAAGGTTTACCCATTCCAGAAGCCCCCTATTTTCTTTCCCATTGATGCCTCTTTCATAAGATTTCCCATCCCTTCCTACCCAAAACAGCTGTTTTGAACACAGGCAGAAGGCTTTGTTTCAGGATGAGATGGAATTAAAGGAAAAGAGATAGTTGCCTGCAAGCATGTAATTAATAAAACACCCACAAGAAGGTCTGGTTGTTTGCTGTGCTTCACAACATACAATTAGCATTAACAACAAAGGCAAAATTAAGTGAAGGACAACTTATTCCAAGTAACTGAGTATCTGGTGGAATGTGAACTTAAACATATTTAGTCTAAGATGAGATGGATGTTTTTAACACCAAGCTTGATTGCCTATGGAACAATTTATCAAAGACTGCTGTAGATTCTTTATCACTTGAGGTCTTAAAAACAAGACTAGAAAGTCTTCTCAAAGTCATGCTCTAGCCAAGCATAAACTGCTTCATGCAAAAAGCACTTTGTAGCGATCTACATTGGATGTCTGTGAGAGGTCTGACCTGAAGGTCAGTCATGGTCCCATCTAGTTTCAGGTCTATGTACCCATCATGTGGAATACCCCAAACTGGATTCAATGCCATTAAAGATTTACACCAATAGACACTCTGGCCCAGAGAGTGAGTGCAATATATCCAAGTCAAGATGCTGTTAAGATGTGTGGAAAGGTTCTTTTTGACATCTGTGAGTTTTGGATGACATCCTTAGAGGGTGGTGCAGTGCAGACAGTATGCAGTGACCAGGCACATCACTTCTAGCAAGTATTAGGTGACACTGCCCTCAGATGGTCAAGATGGAGTAGGTAAACACTTCCTAATTCTTAAAATAAACTTTAAGGCAGGGCTTAACAACTGGCTAAATACTTTTTCAAGTAATGCACTGTAAATAAATTTCTCCATCATACTATACTGTTGAGGAAAATGGTTATTTCTTTGACTACAGCAACCGGTAACCCAGAGTGTGAATATTCCAGCTTAGACAAAATGCAGACTTGCAACAAGGGTCAAGGTGGGAGACAGGAAGCCCTATCACTTTGTCAGCTTCTTGCCATTTTTGCTGAATTCAACCCAGCAAGAACAATGGGCACTACAGAATCAGACCTTCAGCTGAAAAGCAAGAACGGGAAGGAAATTAAAAGGAAAAATCCTGCTCCATATAAAACCTTTGTACCATAGCTAAATTTGTCTAGAAAGTTAACATTAGAGAAATTAAATGGGCACTGCGAAGTCCTCCATTAGTTGAGAGAATATTATATTAACATCAGATATAGAATATAATTACATTTTTATAGCATCTTTTATGCTCAAGGTATGAGAGTGCTCTGCACAGTGTGATACTGGCGATGCAGTAATAGGTTATACCAGAGCTCAGCAAGAATGAGGGACACTGGGGAAGCAGTCAAAATAGACAGGGCTACAGGAGCAGATTTAAGCTCTTTCTGCAGATTTGGTATTTACAGGTTTTCTGCAGAATCTACATTGTTCTGTCATTCCAGAAACAGCGATGCCATCCCTCAGAGGCTCAGCAGCGCTGGTGTCTCCTCCCAGGCTGTCCTGGCAGCCACAGGCTCAGGGTCAGGCTCCCACAACCAACCCAAGGAGGGCCGGCAGCACGGCCCGTGGGCAAGGGAAGGGTCCCCACCACCACAGCTCAGTCACCGGCTGTACTGGCAGGATGCCTGGCCACAGGATGAGCCACGCCACTGATCCTCCCAACAGGCAACACTTGTTGGCAATCTTGCCAACCTCTGTGTCCCCAACTCCTGCTCTCCACCACAGGGGATGGCCAGATCCCCTTCCTCACCCCCTGTGGGCTGAAATGGAGTCCTGGGCCGTGGGCAGGTTGGGGGGAGGCCCTGGGGCCAGCTCCCCAGGGACATCAGGGCTGCGAGCACCCTCAGAGGACTGACACAGTGTGACTCCAACATTTGGACCAAACACCTGAAGTGTCCCGTGTAGTCTAAGCAGAGACTCAGGCTGCAACTCATCTGAGCTGATCTATGCCTGTGCTTCAAGATGGGATGAATCCCACTCCCAGAAGGCCCGCTTGCCTCCCCTGGTTATGGGTGAGATCTGGGTGAACGATGCAGGCAGAAGCATCTGCACTGGGATGTCAAAGTCTGAGAAACTGTAGACATCTCAGAAGTTGCCAACTCCCTCAGCTCTATTTAGGACACTCCGAGTTAGAAAGATAATTCACATTGCCTAAGATAGGGGCCAGAAATTCCTTCACACAGGTAGAAATTCAAGGGGACTCTCCTGAAGACCTGGGGTGTTTAATCTGGAGTGGGAGAGGTCAGAAACAAGCTCAGAGGGCACATTGCGCTGTAGTAAGAAACTGCCATTTTCCCTTCCTTATTGGTAAAGTGTCCTTTACTACCTTCCTACTTATCCAGTCTGAAAAGATGTTTCATGTTTCAGCCCAATCCGCTAAATTTCCATGGAAGGTTTTAATACAAACCCAAGGATAACGAAGTCCTAAAATCCTTTTCATATATCTTCTGAGAAAACAAGTAAATAAAATCTCATCTTCTGGCTAAGCAGATCAATGGTGGAAAACATGGCTGATGGCAGGAAAACGTGCCTCTTTCAGATGCTGTCTTTAAGGTCATTCCCATAATCAAAAGAAAACTAATCCTCTTCCACTAGATAATGGGCTTAGCTAGCCAGTGATTTGACTACCTCAGACAAAGGTTCTCTGAATTCAAAGGTGAAAAGTGCCAGAGATTTCAAAATGCTTGAAAAGCATTGAGCAGAAAGTACTTGGGGGAGGGACATGGACCTTTTTTCTCCCCCTCTTTTTTTTTTTTTAAGAAGGAAAGTAGTTCCTGAGGGAAGAAGGACACTTTTCCATCTAGACTTCCATTATCACCTGTTGTACGCTGGTCTGTCATTCAGAGATTGAGCCAGCCTTTGCCAGCAGCCACCTGACAAGTGTTACAAAGGGGCAACTGCGCAAAAGGCACTGTGCAGGCTATAAACTGGCTATTTTCACAAGACCTTGTTTCTGCTGCAGTGGCGCCTGCCTTGGCTGTAGTGTATTGAAGAAATCCTGGTTTAGGCTGCAAAAAAGTCCAAACTTTCCCAAAGCTAGGCAGATGCCTGCAAGCTTTCCTGTAGGGGTTTTTCATATAGTTTAATTGACCAAGAAATATAAAGGACAAACAGCCTTCACATTAAAAAGACAAAACGGTTAATTAAACTAAAGAAGTGACTCCAAGTAATTCCAGCTGACTTCCTTTGTGACCTCTGTCACCTCTTTGAAATAAAAAGTTCAAGACTGAAGCATCCAAATGCAGATTTAAGGCAGAAATATATTTTCCAATGTTTGAAAATTATAGTCTTGGTAAATCCATTTTCCAGCATCTCTGTGAAATAGGGATAATAGTTTTTCTCCCACAGAAGGGTTATGACAATGAAACAGTATATTATGTTCCAGTGCACTTGAAACCCTGGACAACCAGGAAAACAATAGTCCCTTGCAGAAATTCAGCCCCTCTCCTTAGGTTTGCTCAGGCCGATCTCCCTCACCCCACCCACTCCCACACATAGACATATTTGTGCCATCACCTCCACCACTGCCATTTGGCTACTGATGGGTTTCCTAAACCCAGCCCACATTGGCCAGGCTGCCATGGTGCTGGGCTGGTGCTTACCGGGGGGAGATAAGCAGTTTAACAGGAACAGCAGCACAGGAGCCTCGACTCTGAGGTGCCAAGCAGGGGTCTACGGAGCAGACACCACTGTCATGATAGAGCCTATAAACACACCTGAGGGCAGATCATTAAGCCAAGCCAGCTCAGGTATTATTGCAAGCAGTGTAACAACAATGCCAAAATACCTTTTTTTGCATTTTTATGAATCTTTCTGTACTGACCATATGTTGCTTTTCATTAGGTCCCCAGCTATCATTTTGATGTGACTATGAAATGTAAAGCCAGATTGTAGTTGGTTCCTGCCCCATGACTCGTATTCAGCAACAGTCATGCAAACCCAGAGACACCACTAACACTAATGACATTTTACCAGATCCATGGTCATGAAGATCAAAACAGAATCTGGCCTGTATAAATTGCTTCTTAAAAAAATTATTATTCCCAAAGTTGGGAACAATGTGTTACACTGACTCCACAAAGACCAGGATCAGTGCCTAGGACTCCTCTCTTGCAGACTCATCCAACTCTATTCAGAAAGCTATTATCTAATGTGTTAATACTTTTTCTTATCTTTTCTTACACCAATGAGAAATTAGAATGCTTTCTCACTCTCCTATCTTTTATAAGTTAACAGCCTGCCATATGGATTTGTATAGATAGAACACCCAATATATAGGCAGTAAATTATTCTGAAGCAAATGTTGAAATGTAGAAGACTAGTGAAATATATCAAGGTTTAGCCTGTAAATTAGTTGAAGCTCTCTAATGTAACCTGTGACAAAATTTGCACTTTGTTGGACTGTGATCAAAGTGTGGTTCTACAGCCTGCAGGCTGGTCGACATGAAGGAGGAACCTGACTCTGAAATCTTGAAATGCAGACAGCATCAGTGGGGAAGGAATTGTGTTTTCCAGGATACCCATGCATTTCTATGAATTTATCCTTCTACCCTATGCTAGTTAGGCTTTTTCTTTTCTTTGTCTTTTCTTTTTTCACTCAACTACAATGTAACAATGACAAGGGAAGGAAAAATGCATTTTGAAAAGGGGTCAGCTGGCAATAAAAAAGAACAGGTCCTGTTACTGACTTATTGAACAAGCCCTTTGAAACAAACCTGCACCAGTGCAATCTTGCCAGCTAGCAGGGGGGATGGTATTGAGTTTATCATCAATGATAGGTAGGTGAACAGGTAGGTGAATATGCATGTGAGGAATGGGGAGGGAAGAAGAGAAAATAGCAGGTTGTTCCTTGGCTTGGCTAACACCAAATTGCTGACTAGCAAAAGTGAATCACAGGTTGTACCTTTCTGCTCAAGCCTTAAACAACCAGATATCTTCACAGTGGCTCCCATAAAAACCCAACTTAATATCTCACAGTCTGCTGGGAGTGGAGTCTATAGACTCCACAAATGTAGGATGCTAACTAGGTCTACTATAGGTAATACTCATGAGCTCCCTTGGTGACTCCAAACTTGCTTTTAGACAGCTGTTCTCTCCTGCTATGGATGCCGTTTTAAAGCAATTTCCTGAATGTTTCTGATTGGTACCACCGTCAACAGTGGCAGCTATAGAGCGCAGTAGCTGGGTTAGACACTAACCACCACAGGCTGCCTCTGTACCAGATCATGTACCCCACCTATGCCTGTTTGAGAAGCCTTGCTTTGAAGTAAACCCTATGCTATAAGTTTTAATCATCATCTTTTCATTATATTCACAATGAAGGCTGTTGTCAGAGTAGCTGCTCTTCCTAAGGCTGTGTTGGGACACCTGATTCATCTATCTTCACTTGACCCAAGAACTAGGACTGATGGAGAAAGATAGCCCTAAACCAAGATCTTTGAGATGCTTCACCCTACTACAGCTTGTAGCTGATTTTGATCAAGATGCAGTGTCTTGGCAAGGGCAAGGCAAGATGTCTTGGCTGCTCACGTGAGGAGGCTGCCCAACGAGGGCCAAATTTTTGCATTCTTCCTTAATTAGGGAAGGTGAGCAGTGAAATCACCAAAACAGCATGCTCACCCGCCTCACCTTCCTGCATTGCCCAGAAAGGTCTTTTCCACACAAAAGAATAGCCAAGAGCCTACCTTCACACTACTGTGGCATCCAAGGGTTGCGTACACCTCAAAGCCTAAAAAGACTTCTCTGTCTTAGCTTTAATTTCTTAGTTGAGTGACTAGTTTTCCTTCAGATTTGCAGGCACTGCTGGAGCCCTAGTACATGAGTGGACTGAGCACTACCTCAGCAGACATTCACCTACAATAGGAGTATTAGTTTTTGCAGTTTCCAAAGGGAACTTCCCTATTTCAAAGCCACAAGCTGTAAGTGCAGAGCAAATACTTGTAGTCTGATCTCTACCTCCAAGCGCTGTGCCGCCAGCTCTCACTGGTTTGCAACACATGGCAGCACACTGATGGGCGATATAATATGTATGAAAATGAAGCAGCAAAAATATATGCAAGGCTTCAGTGGTGGTGCAGAGGGCTGGAAAATACCTTGTATAGTACATCATTTCACTAGAATTTCTGTTTTTCAGGACATTGGTTCTAATATTACTGCAGCCATAGTGTTTAATGTCCCCATAGTGGAATTCCAACATTAAAAAAAGAAAATCTGTGGCTGCTAGCCAGGAAAGTGTACCTCACTGCTTTTGACCAGGCTGATTGTTTTAGGAGCTACACCTAGCTGTGCCAGGGACAGAGCCTCCAGGCTCTGACATGGCAAGTACCTCGTAAGAAAACCTATCACAAGTAAGAGTCCTCTCCATACAAATTCACACTTAGAAACACTGTTACAGATAACAGAGGGACATTGAGGGACAGCACATATGATTTTAAACTTTTGCCTCTATCCATTCCTCTTTTTGTATTTAGCAACTGTGAAGTTGTGTTGTCTGCAGGAAGGAGACTTTTTTTTATGAGAGGCAGACCTCTTGGTAGCTCCTCAGACTAGCCTGTTAATTGAAACTCATTCTTTTTATTTAGGGCCATCTCTGCCTGTGCTGTCTCTTTATGGAGTTCCTTATCTGGCCAGTATTAATTGATGCTGCTCTGTTGTGCTGAGGCTGGTGCTGTACGTCTTTCAAATAAAATTAAAATTTGATAGCGGGATGTTTAGAAGGGATTCAAATGACACACTCATTCTGATTATACCATTTCCACCGTTGTAAATGGCCTCTCTTTGGAAAACCAGGCACCATTATCCGCTCTAGGAAGCACACCGTTCCCACAGCCACTTCTTAGACAGTACAGACTATTACAAAGGCTTTGTGAGCATGCTGGGATGAGGCAGTGCAAAATTGAAAGGCAGAAATAACTCTTTCTGAGGATTCTCGTGGATGTGTCTCCCCTCTCCTCATGAATGCATCAGGAGACAGGTAGGAAATGCATGGATGGGCGTTTCAGCTCCACCAGTAAACTGTGGGATTTGCAAAATACAACGTTTTGCTTCAAGTCCCAGTGCTCCCGTGTGCTTGCCTCAGACCTGCTGCTGTGCTTCATCTCTTTATGAGCATACGTCCTGAGGCCAGGGCTGATTCCTGCCCAGAAGATGTCTAGCAGAGCTACAGAGCTAGTGCCAGACTCCAAGAGAAGCTCACACTGTTGGTCTGAGGAGCAGGTGGTTGGCAGGACAGCATCTCTGAGACCTTCCTGCCAGTTTCGTCTCTCTGAACTACGGAACTGCCTTCACCTGAATAAAATTAACCTGTTCAAAAGACAGAACAAGCTTAGCTTTGCTCTGCGTTGTGCTGCCAGACAACAGATGCTGAGGAGATGAAGCAACAAGCCAGGATATGGTAAAGGTGTCTCCAGCCTACTCCTGGTTGTTCCTCTGTGCTGGGGACACCCTTTACCATATGGTAAAGTTACTAGAGGAGCAAAGACGACTGTAGTCCCACTGCCAGCACTGCCTAACGCCACAGGCAATCTGGGCCCTGAAACGCTGTCAAACTGCTGTGCAGATCCACCCCAAAAACTCCTGCAGAGAAGACATCTGCATCCTTCCCAGCCTGTATCAGCCTGCAGCTTCTCATGCTAAGGAAACTTTTGTGTGCTTGCTTAAGTTAGTTTTTAAGCCATCTTCCTGAGCTGGATTTGAAAGCTCACATGGGACATAAGCAGTTTTTATTTTTGTCATTGTCTGTAAAACCCTTATGTATAGCTTGAGCCTGATCAGGGACACCTCCTAAGCAAAACCCAGGATTCCCAGAAGCCAACTCTGCTCATAAAAAACAGTGTAAAAAGCTCATCCTTCCATATGCACTTTTTTGGATGTTCTAAAATACAGAGAGCAGTTTTACCTGTCCAAAAAGCTAATGAAAAATCTACACTATTTGGAACAAAATTCTCCTTTATCCTGGACACGGACTGAAGAAACAATGTCATGAGATGCAATAAATATTCAGATACCGAAATATCCAAGGGAATGGCTTGTGTCGTTTTTTACGATATGCTTTAAACCATTTAACATAACAAAGACTTGGGCACAAAATATCTCTGTGTTTTGGCAGTATCGCTATTTATCACATTCAGTTTGGATTCACCTTCACCTAAAACAGAGAAGCTCAGTCAGCTACAGAAGGAAGAGCACTGAGGACCAGAGACATTTCAGGGCATCAAACATCAAAGTATCTTTGGTCTGAGCCTCAGACCATGGCAATGTCAATACCAACTTTTGGAGGAAAAAAATCCCAATCATCCTGCTGGAGCAGGTAAAGGGAGGACTCAAAGACTTATGCTGGGATTAATGAGGGGCATTTGTGCTCCTGCATGAAGCTCAGCAGTGCCCACAGGGGAGAGGAGACCCCATGCAGCCTCAGAGCCGCAACTGGCTGCAGGAGGAAACCTCTGCAAACCACCAACTCCTTCTTACGCATGGGAGACAACCTGGGGCTTTCTCATCCCAAGGTCACTATTGTGCCCATTATCACCAAATAATGGGATGTGTGGGTCTGTGCAGGAAAGGAGCTATGCGGACTTTTAGCCAATTTCAGAATTGATTCTCTCTGCTGCCGGCATCCTCTACAGCCAGCAGAGCTCTTTGCTGCAATCCAATGCAATGCACACACCTTTGAAAAATTATGCTTTCAAGCATGCCCTGTGGTGCAGTAAATTTGAAAGTGCTCTTAATAATAATAAGGATCAACATTGACTTTAATGGTCTTCAAACCCTTCGTGTAATTTCATTAGCTACCCAACACAGATGCAAGCAGGGGTGATGTCATACTTTTTCCCTTGCTCTGAAACCTGAGTCAGGCGCCAGAGATAGAAACCAGTTTTATTGCCTGTAATCAGGTTAAAGTTTCTGGCAGCTGGTGATCGATAGGTGATTGCCAGAGTAATCTAGAAATACAGAAGGTTCTTGTGAAGATGCAGCACAGCTCAGATTGGGGCAAGGGTCTTTCAGACTGCATGCAGAGTTGTGGATGCCATCAGATGCCTGTAAGCACTCTGAACCAGCATGGGCAATTTGACATTTAACAGCATTCCCATCAATGCAAGCACCAGAAGACAGAGCAGTTTCACAACATGGAGCAACCTGTGTTTTCACACTGGTGGTGACTCCCAGAACTCCCCTTTTTATTGCAAAGCCTGTCAGCATCAATACCTCATGCAGGTACTAAACCACCTTCACATGGTCAACCTAACACTCACCTGGGTGAGTGCCAGTTCTCTCCTGAGCCAAACTCCTGTCGCCTTCCTCTGCCTGACACGGTGAGCACCACTGAAGGTCTGAGTTTGTCAGCACCTTAAGGCAGGCTGCTATCTTTGCCAAGAATGGGAAACAATAGTGGTAATCTTGTGATATCTGTGGACACAGAGCAATGTCATGACCTCCACCCCACCTTGCAGAACTCAGACACAATGGATCGAAAAGCAAAAAAGAGAAACCAACCAAAGAGAAATGAGGAAGCTGGATAAGTCCATAACCATTGACTGCTTTAACAAGACTTTTTCAATAAGCTGATAAGATGCAATTACCTCATCATCTGAATATTGCAGCAGTAAAAGCAATGCTACTTAAGGAGTCTGACAATCAGTTAGGCACTCTCTCAGTATTTGTGAAAGTCAAGGCAATTCTGTGTAAAACATTGATTCATGCGGACATATCATTAAAGCACCACAATACTAGTCCCCTAATGGGTACTGAGAAAATTAATTTATTCCAACTATGGAATTCTGATAAAATCAGACCTCTGAATATTCCTCTTTAGCTGGATAAAGGTTTTTTTCTAGGTGAGAGTTCTTCAGCGATGTCATTGTTGTTGGGTAAGAGGCATTCATACAAGACCCAGCACATGTCTGCCTAACAAGTTNATGCAATTACCTCATCATCTGAATATTGCAGCAGTAAAAGCAATGCTACTTAAGGAGTCTGACAATCAGTTAGGCACTCTCTCAGTATTTGTGAAAGTCAAGGCAATTCTGTGTAAAACATTGATTCATGCGGACATATCATTAAAGCACCACAATACTAGTCCCCTAATGGGTACTGAGAAAATTAATTTATTCCAACTATGGAATTCTGATAAAATCAGACCTCTGAATATTCCTCTTTAGCTGGATAAAGGTTTTTTTCTAGGTGAGAGTTCTTCAGCGATGTCATTGTTGTTGGGTAAGAGGCATTCATACAAGACCCAGCACATGTCTGCCTAACAAGTTAGGATATAGACCAGCCCTCTGGATGGGCTTGTTGCGTATTATCATCGTAACATCATTATTCATGTGGGTAATGCTAGACAATGTGATTTTGGCTTTACCTCAATGTATCTGATTAGTAAATAGACCTGCAAACATGCAACAAACAAAAACCAGGGTCAAAAATACCCAAATCATCAAAATTATCTAAGTTCCTAATATCTTTTGATTGGTAGAAGATGCAGGCATCTAGCTGCCTTTCACCATCGCTGAATGTCCTGTGATTTATGTATACTACAGATGTCAAGCAGAGGAATAGATTGCCATGATAGGTTGTGGAATCTCCATCATTTAAGGTTTCTTCAGAGCAGATTAGACA
>VYZW01055561.1:0-18425 GCA_013401315.1 Balaeniceps rex
AGGGCCAGGGAACAGCACAAAGGGTCAGAGAGAGTAAGACGTCAAAGAGATTAACAGGAGGGAAGATGGGGACAGACAGATACAGAATGAAAAAAAAACAGTGACAGTGAGCAAGACAAAGGGATAGAGAGAGAAAGAGAAGGAAGGGGAGAGAAAGGAAAGCAGGGACACGAAGCGGCACGTACGGTTGCAGAGAGGAAAAGAATGCCAGGGAACAGGTCAGAGCAATTGTGGGAGGAAAAAAGATATAGATGCAGATCAGAACAAAGACATGGAAAACTAAAAAACCCTGATGGGTGCAGGACACAGACCGACAATGGAAAAAAAGAGGGAGATGGAGCAGGACAGAAGACTAGAGAGAAGAAGTACAGGGAAGGGGGGAAAAAAAATCACAGCAGCATGGGAAAGAGAGGGTGTCAGGGAGGGGCAGGGAGGGATTGGGTCACACAAGAGGGGAGACAGGGCCCCGAGGGCCTGGGACTCTCTGCAGCTCTCGCTCTTGGTGCTGCCAAGAGAATTTAACAGTTCAGACATTGCTTTCTCCTTCTCTTCTCCCTTCCTGTTCGGTAACTCCGGTCACTTGGCTGTCCTCCACCTAAGAGAATACACGGGTATCTCACAGCTCTCACGAGACAAGGCTTCCTAGACACATAGCCTCGCTCGCTCGGCACTACGCGGCTGTACCGCGCTTTGGGTTACGCATGCAGACCCTGCGGTGCACGTTGGTGGTTTGGCCTGCTGCGGACTATGAAGAGGGATCCCTCCTCACCTGGAGAGGCAGGCTCTCTCTTGCCTGCAGCTGGAGGCAGCTGTTGGCCCAACGGCCTTTGATTTCTTCTTCTTCTTTACCTTTCTCTGGCCTCTCCAGCTTCAGCCATGGCAGCCCCTGTCCACAGCCAGTAAGTGCTCCGTCTGTCGCTTTTCGCCCCCACACTGCAAGGAGAGCGAGGCCAGGCAGAGACAACCCACACAAGTCTGAGGCAGGTGCAGTCAACAGCAGTCCCAGGGGAGGAACGCACAACCATGTCCTCAGCGCAGCCTCTGGGAGAGGGAAAGAAAAAGCAGTGACTGTTATTACCATAGCTTGCCCCTGGCCAGAGCCCCTCCTTACACAGGGGCTTCTGGAGATGACGCTCTTTCTCCACACTGCTGGTAACGGCACCCGCGTTAAGGGAGAATCCAGCGCATTCGAGGGCCAGCTTGCAGCCTTCACCACAGGGCTTGGGGGTGATCTGGGGCTACGGGAAGGCTTCAGGGGAGGTGCTGGAGCTGGGGGCAGGTGCACAGGGAGAGCAGGGATGCGGGAGGCTCAGGGGGAGCTCTAGGGAGTTGAGGACGCGCCCGGCATCTGCGCCTGGGGGATGTCCTCCCTATTCCCTTCTATCAGCTCTCGGGTAACTACCTGGGGCTGCCCTGACCCAGCTCGCCTCCAGCGACCGGGAACCTGCCACAGTGGGAGGTTTGAAGCTTCCCGTCTCGCCACCCGCCGGCGGTCAGTGGGCAGGAGACACCCCTGCACCCACCAAAGGGGCTCGCTCGCCTCACCGCCGGCCCCGGCCCTTACCCGCCGCCGGCACCCGCGCCCAGCACGCCGCCATGCTGCTCCGGGGCACCGCGCATGCGCCTGTCGCCGACGGCGCGCCGGAGGGGCCACAACCGGCGCGCGAATGCCGGGCTGCAGTACCGCGCTTCAGCCACGAGGAGGCAGCAGCAGCGAGCACCCGCCGGGCGGCGCGTGCCCAGGGGCGACGCCGGCGCCGCAGTTCCGCCTGTTGCGCGCCGAGCGCCCCCCGAGAGAGCGCCCGTGGGGCGGCAGCGGCGTTTATTTACCGGGAGGCAGCAACCAGCGCGGCGGCACCACCGCGCAGGCACCGCAGTATCGCATTGCCGGTACCGGTAGACGGTAGCGTGAAGCGCAGCGCCCCACCTGCAGTACCGCGTTTCGTTCGCCGTGCGGCAGCAGCGAACGATCCCCAGCGCGGCTCCGAGCAGCCGCCGCCGCCACGGCGCGCCCCCCGCGCCTCCGCCCCCGCTGCCCGGGGATGACAAGGGCAAACAGAAAAAATCAGGAGATGACAAGGGCAAACAGACTCTGGGAGCACAAGGCAAAGGGAGAGCCCTGGTGCACATGGAAAGAAAAACATATGACCCTGAAGCACACCAAAAAGCAGTGATGATGAGGCTCGGTACCCTCAGGAAGTCTGCAGATGACACAAAACCGGGAGGAGTGGCTGATAAGCCAGAGTATCATGCTGCCATCCAGAGGGACCTCGACAGGCTAGAGAAATGGGCTGACATGAACCTCATTAAGTTCAACAAGAGGTGTAACTGTCAGCCTGCTTTTTCCTTCAAGGATAGGACTCAGTTCCGTTATTCAAGGAAAAACCCTGATCTCACCTGTCTGTGCTTCTTGCCTACACCTAGACTAGAGCCCTGCCAGAAACTTTGACAGCTCTCAGCTCGTCCACTGTCTCAGCAGTGGCAGCGTGTCATGCCTGCACAGCATCAAACCGAGACCTCAGATCTGACAGCACAGAGGGGAATGCTGGGTGGCACAGGGGAAAGTTACTGTAGTGATCTGATCCTAACCAGAAGACTAATGTACAGGAGTTAGTGATCCACGTAACAGTTAACCTGAGAAGGCACACGCCCCTGCTGTGCTATGCTGCACGTATAGCTTAACCTTCACGCATGTGTTGTGCTGCACATGCACCTTGGTCACAGGATAAACTTAGCCGACTAATTGTGACAAAGGAGCCTGTAGGCAGTTCCTACTTGGCACTGGTGATTACACATATTTATCTTACACCAAAGCAGCAGGTTCTCAAGTGAACACTCTCTTGTTTGACAGTAAAAGGATGAATAGAATTATTTTTTACAAGAAAATCCTGTAAGAGCTCTAAAGACCAAGATGCCAACTGAACCTCCTGGACAGGAGCTCCACTGTCGATTGGAGGTCTCTCCGATTCTGCACAATGTGACGTTCCCAGCATCTGAAGGAATGTAAGATTATACTATGCTCTTTTTCCTGCTAGTGTTAGCTTCAATAAATGGAATTTTGATCAATAATTTACAGAGTCTGAGTGCCTTTCTTAGTGGAATCACAACGAACATTAGCCCTAGTGCATGATGTTACAAACCCCAGAGAAGGGTTCACAGCCTACAGTTTAGGGTTCAGGGCTTACAGTTTATTATCTAGGGACTTAGACTTTTCCATTTAACACAGTAAGCCCTAAAGTGATAAACTACAAATCTCAGAACCCAAGCGGTCATTGGGGATTTAGAGCTTATGGATGAGATTAGATTTTTACATCCGGCACCCTGATCAATAAATGAGTAAACAGTAAACCCTGATAAATACAGAGCCCCACAAAACAAATTAATAAACCACAACCCCTGAGTGAGAAAACACCGAAAACCACAAACTCTAAACAATAAACCATAACTGAAAAACTCCGAGCACTCAGTTTTAAGCAAGAAATGCCAAAGAATATGTGAGCAGGAAAACAGTAAAGAGAAAAGTAAAAAGAAGATGAGATCTTTGGCCTGTAGCTTCACAAGCTTCCCCTTCATTTGGAAGGGCAGCAGAATGGGAATACACACACACCAGCAACACTTTGCAATTGCTGTTTATAGGTTTATAGGCTTGGTTTCAGCCACCATTCATAAGTGACCATATGTAAGAATCAATCCATAGATTGATCTACGGTCCTAAGCTGCACTTCCACTGAACTTACCTGCAACACAGCAAGCACTAAATCTCCATTACAGACAGTTAACTTAATATTTGTGGTCCTCTCAGCACTGTGGGCAAATATCCAGAGCCAGTGACACCTGTAACCACCAACCAGCCTCTCCTTAAGGGAAGTGGTACCTGCTGAGAGAGAGAAGCGTTTGTGACAACTGGTAACACCACTCCTGCAGTCACTAACACCACCCCAAAAGCCTTTTTCTCTGTCCAGTATATCCCACTCTAAGGACTGACCAGAAAATGCCTCACAGAGTTGCCAGAACAGGGTAAAAACTGCAGCTGGGAAAATACTTTTTATCACGTAAAATAGACTGGCGTTTTTAGCCTATTACTCACACAATGAACATTTGTAGTCCAAGGTACCTAACCACTTGGCACATCAAGCAAATTCCCATTGCCGGGCCTGCACATCACTCACCAAATGCCCAAACGTCAGCCCCCCAGACACAATTTCCAGCTCCCTCCACCCAGCAGTACCCAGACTGTCTCACGCCTGTGAGGGATGGAACGGCTGAACATTTGTCTCAAAGCTTGCCAACATGAAGTTAACAGAATCTTGCAGGAAATTGTGCAAGATGTCATCTGCTTGCACAACCGCAAGGACGACCACAAGGAAACTCCTGCTCGATGTAGATAACAGGCTGTGGGCATGTGCATGCGGTTGGCGCATGAAACCCTGGATATGGGGGAGGCTCAGAGACGTGCTGTCGCCCTGGGCTGCACAAGCTGGAGTTGTTGCCTCAGGCACGCAGCCTATAGAAGACCACCGCCCCAGACCCTGTTGGTGATCCCCCACCACCAAAGACCCCAGAAGCCAGGACCCCCGGGACACCGCAGATCCATGGTGGTGACTAGTTGCACTTTCCTATCCCAAACTCTTATCTTATACCTTTCCTTCCTTCCTTTCTTTCCTATTGCTGTTTCTCTTTTCGCGAGTGGTTTAATAAATGGGTGGACTTACGATATCTGACCTCGTTTGTGTCTTAATCTCGCTCGAAGGGATCAAACTTGAAATGAGAAGTTGATCTAGCTGCCCCTAGCTTCCCAGATTCGTCTGAGGTCGGTTAGAATGCAAGGGGGCCTTCCTCTCATCCATATGGGATCGTAACAATGCCCAACTAGGGCACAACCACCTTCCACCCACCCAGCCTCCCTCATCTGTGACGCAGCCCCAGGACTTAGCTGTGCCCACGCTGCGAGTCAGACCTTGTCCTTTGCATCTGGCCGCAGATCTGCAGAGCTCTGATCTGTGATGCTCCTTTAACTGGCAGACTATGCTTTGGCACCTGCAAAAGGCCAGAACAGTTGTTACCAAGAGGCCAAGCAACTGCACAGCCCTTCCAGAACTATCCCAAATCCAAGGCCCATAACTGCTCCCACAATTACAACTGATCCTCTGTGCTGCTTCAGCCGTGTTCTCTGGCTCTGCTTCATCACCAAGATGCCACAGCAGTCCTCACAGATGGTAAGGCTTGCTCAGGCACCCAGTTAACTCCAGCCTATGGCAGATGGTACTTTTCAGGGCAACTGCAGCACAGACACTACAATGTTGGAAGCGTCTGTCTGTCTTGGCATAAAAACGTACACAGGTCAAACGGAAAGGAGAAATAAGCAGTCCCCGCTGACCTAGCCACCCTCCCATTCACCACAGGCAGAAGAAGGAAAGCAAAGATTTCAGACTCCAAAGTGACCACCCACCACTGTGCCCGACAGTGCTACACATTCAGTGAGCTGTCACCAGAAACACTCCACTCATCCACCCTGAGAGCAAGGAAGCCAGCCAGTCCCATGCCACCTCTCCAGCCCTCCATCTTCCCCATGCAACCTATGCTTCTTCACTTAGCACAGCCGTAGCCCTTCTCCCACAGAAAACACAGGCACACAACACCAATAGCAGCCAAAGTTTTAGGCCATCTTCCAACTGCTCAGAAAGCAGCATTCAGCAAAGACAGGGGGAAAAAACCATGGGCTTTAAAAACTCTAAACACTGGAGAGACTCAGCTAGCAGGAAACAGACTCTAACCAAGAAAGTGACAGAAGCAGGGTTTTGCTTCAGTCACGCTGCTTAAGAGACAACACAAGTGGCCCAAGTCAAACAGACCTTGCTAGAAAATCCTAGTGACAGAACGGTGTGCCAGAAAGCAGAGTCAGGTCCAGGTTTCTGCTGCACACGGGCAGAAGAGGAGCAGAAGGAGGCTGATGCAAGGAAGGCACCAGTTTGCGTAAAGACAGATCCATCAGGAAACAGGGCTTGATGCCAGCGTCACAAGCATGATTCAAGCCGCACTGGGAGGCAACCCTGCCTGGGCACTGGAAATGATGCTGCAATGGCAGACTGCACTGACATGGAGTACAGACGATGATGTCAGCTCCAGACTGCCCTACCACAGGCACCTGTCCTAACAGCCAATCAGGTTGCACGTCAGAGTGGGGGTTCTATCCCAGACAGGTGCTGAGTGTGTATGGGTGCTGCACATGGCTTGCTGGTTGCTTTTGGGTGCCTGGGGAGACAGCAGAAGCAGTGTGAGACCCACTGGCACACACAGCACTGGGGAGTCCCATGGCTTTGGGGCAACTGTATGGGGCAAGCAGGGCTCAGGGAGGCTCACTGGAAATTTTCATTAGTTGGGTAGGCACCCACAGTCTGTGCCTAGGGGTGAGGAGCCCTCAAGGTGCCTGGTGGTGTCTTTCTTTCAGCCTATCTTCCTGCTTCCCCCAGTTCTCAGATTACTAACTTGAGGATGCTCTTATGTACCTAATGGGTAGGACTGCCACAGCAGGACCACCCTGCCCCCCCGCGGGGAGCCACTGCTCCACCATCCTGCTCGAGGGCCTGCATGCTTCCCCACAGCTCCCAGCTGTCAGCGTCCACAGGACAGTGGACATGCACCAGCTGCTGTGGGGGAAGAACAGGGCCCCTGAAGGGAAGGGAAAATCACACTCCCATCAGGCTCTGCCTCATGCACCCCAGGGCTGAGTGTGGCTGGTCTGAGACCGTCAACGCGCTGCCTCCAAGGAGTGATGGCCCCAGGCAAGCAGGAGGCATCCCCAAGCCCGCAGCCACTGGAAGGGTCTCGTTCACCTCAGCAGTGTCCCCGTGCACTCAGCACCGAGCAGTCCCAACCCTTGATGCCTGCACGCCACCGTCATGCTGGTTGCAGGCACTGTGCGTGCACCGGCTGCCAACATTGCGGGCGGGGGCGGCAAGGTAGAGGCAGCAAGAAGTGCTTGCAGCACGGTACTGCACCGCTCCTGTTCTCTGTCCCCTGCCCCTGCTCACAGTGCAGTACCGCACCACTCCTGCTCTCTGCCGTGTCCACCCCCTCCAACACTCAGTCCAGCTGGCTCACATAAGCACACTGGAGCCTGCCATGCATGCTGTTGCACGGCAGTGCATCAGGGAGCAGAGGGTGCTGCTGTAAAGGTGCGTGAGCACTGTGGAGAAGCTCTGAGACTGACTGCCCGTCCCCACGACAATGGGGAGCACCAAGAATCCAAGACAGTCTGCTGCCGAGCTGAGCGGCAGGAAGGAGTGGCGACTATAGCTGGTGCTCCTGCTGTTTACTTGCGAAACATGGCGGATACCGTGCACGCGACGGACTGCAGTACTGGGTTGTGATGAACTGAGGGGAGCAGTAAGCGGGACGGAGACACTGCGTATGCGTGAGCCGCCCCAACTGCAGTGCCGGGCTGTGATCAGCCGAGGGCAGCAGTGAGCCGGGCGGCGGCGCTGCACATGCATGTGCCCCCACGCTGCATTTACTGGACTGTGATCGAGGGAGGGCAGCAGTGAGTACGATGGGAGCTGCGGTACTGGGTTGCGGCCAGCGGGAGGCCGGAAGACGGCGGCACTGCGCATGCGTGAGAAAGCAGGCTGTAGCACTGTGCTGGGAACAGCCGAGGGCAGCAGTGAGCACCGCGGCAGGCCGGCCGTGAGCTCCACATGCGTACACCACACCACCCCCGCCACCCCGCGTACAGTAGTGATTTGTGATCAACGATAAGCAACCGTGAGGCGGAGGCAAAACTGCGCATGCGTGAGAAGGCAGGCTGTAGTACCGTGCTGGGCTCAACCGAGGGCAAGCGCGAGCGGGGTGCCGGCACTGCGCATGGGTGTTCCCTCCATCTGCAGTGCTCGATTTTGATCAACTGGTGGCAACAGTGAGCACGATGGCGGCAATGTGCATGCGTGCCTCCAGCTGCAGTACCGGATTGTGACTCGCCGAGAGCAGGTGAGCGCGGCAGCGGCACTGCGCATGCGTGCGGTGGAGAGCTGGCAGGACGGCGCGAAAAATACGAACGGGGGCTGGAGAGATTGATAGAGAAGAGACAATGAGCAGGACAGAGCGACTGGGACAGGAAGAGAAGGGCGGCGAGCAAGCTGGACAGACGGCTAGAGTTGGTGGGAAGGATGGTCAGGCAGAGAGAGAGAAACAGAGGGCCAGGGAGCTGCACAGAGGGATCGCGAAAGAACTTCTGCAGCTGCAGAAAACCTCTCCGAGTCCAGCCAAATGAGCCCTATGCACCAATGCCTAGTGCTCAAGGCTAGCAGGCACTCTCGAGCATATATCAACTCCACTGCCTTGGTATCCGTTGTGACAATAATTTGTGATCTGCTGCTTGCTGACAGACATAGTAAAAGGCATCATCCTATAAAAGCATAAAGCAATGCAAAAACTGAAAGCTCTCCAGAAAAGCACAAGAAACCAAATTTAGTATACAAACATAAACACTAATACACACAAACAAGGTAAAGAAGAACATGCAAGCCACAAACAGTGCCCCTTCACCCCCGTTTTGAAGACTTCCACTACATTTGGGTTTGCTGCAAGAAAGAAATCAGACTAAGTAGTCACTGTAGGTTAACGTTTCAGGAACTTCCCGCATCCACATTTTTGGCATAACCATGCCACTCCCCTCTTTCAATTCAGGCACTCACAACCAGATCCACTTCTTCGTACACTTGTGTAGTTACCTTCTGCTCATTGCCTCAGATCAGACCACAGGGTTGAATGTTGGCTGGCACCAGGGGAAAGATACAAACCCTGCAAAATGGTTCACAGCCTACTGTTTAGGGTTCAGGGCTTACAATTTATTATCTAAGGATTTGGACCTCTTCATTTAACAGTAAGCTGTAAACCCTGAACTTTTAAGCTACATATCTTGGAACCCAAATGATCGTTGGTGCTTACAACTTACGGATGAGGTTAGATTTTAAATCCCACGCCCTGATCAGTAAATAAGTAAACTGTAAGCCCTGACTGATAAATACGGAGTTCCACAGAATAAAGTAATAAACCGTAACCTCTGAGTGAGAAATTGTAAACAATAAACTCTAAACAATTGACAGAACATCAGTGACTGAACCCTCAGGTTTGAGGAATACACGCCACAACACATAAAAGCCGGAAAACAGTAAGAAGCAGCTGCGGAATTTTTGCCTACAGCTTTTAAAGTTTCCACTTCCTTTGGAAGTGTAGTAGAGCAGGAGGATACGCACCAGGAACGTGTTACAGATGCTCTTTATAGGTCTGATTTTAGCCGTCATATGCAAGAATCAACCCATAGGATTGCAGTAAGCTGCACTTCCACTTCCTGCATCACCACGTGCATTAACTCATCTCCATTAGAGAAAATTAACGTCATATTTTTGGTCCCCTCAGCTCCGTGGTCCAACATCCAGAGACAGTGCCACTGAAAACCACTAGCTGATTTTAAACCATCTTGTCACTTACCAGCACTCTCAGGCAGGCTTGCCAACAGCAGGACTGTCCGCCCCCCCAGAGCCGCCACATCACCATCCTGCTCCAGGGCCTGCGTTCCTCCCCACAGCTCCTGGCTGTCTGTGTCCACAGGGCTGACTGCACACCCTGGCTGGTGCTGGGGAGGAACCAGGGCCTTAAAGGCAGAACAAGGGATGGGAAAGTCAGGTCTGTGCTCTCAGCAGACCCTGCCCCGCACGCCCCTGCACCGAGTGGGCCTGGGCTGAGCCCCCCCAGCCCACACCTCCGCTTTCAGGCAGCCACAGCCACAGCAGGCAGGAGCCATCCCCAAGTCTGAGACTGCCGGACCCATCCCCGAGCCTGCGACTTCTGAAGGTCTTGCTCACCTGACTGGTGTCCCTGACCCTCACCTGCCCCTGCCATGGGAAAAGGGGCTCTGCCCTCTGTCATGCTGCTCCCAGGCACCGCACATGCACTGGCCGCAAATCAAGGAGGAGAGCACGTTCCTGGGCACCGTGAGGTAAATTGAGACCTCAGTCGTCTTTTTTTCTGTCTCATACACGATTCCTCGAGGATTAAGGCAGCCTCCTCTGTCTTCTACTTGCCAGTCTGAATATAGCACATGCAACTTAAATAACTGCATTAATCATGAAGAGAAGGCTGAGGAATATGTTACTTTGATTTAAGAGTTACATTTTTTTCCCAAATCTATATAGCAGGCAGAGAAAGTCAAGACTGAAAATACACAACAGCATGTGGTTTCAGCACAGTTCCTCTTCTGTGCAGTACTTTGTAAATCTAACATCCTTAAGTTGTATCAGATCCTTTAACTAAAACTTGCACAATAAACAATTTACAGTGGTCAGTATTTAAAAGAAAAGCAAGAACAACTGAATGCTTTTCAAGGCAAAATGAAAATCTATTTTTTTGACAAAAACTTCACACAGCAATGTAGAAAGAAGGACTCCAAAGATGATTCATCTTCATTAACAGTGCTTTCCCCATCCATTCTTAAATATAGTTCCACTCAAATCTTTGCTCATGAAATGAGAAGTATTTATGAGAAGAGACTGACTGTACAGGCCCAGCATCAAAATTATACATGGGCTTCAATACGAATGGAGCTTTGAAAACACGTATCATCTTACCCAGCTAATGAAACCTGTCAACATTATACACCAAATCCAAGACGCATGGGTTAAAGTGGAAGAGAAGAGTCAAATTCTAAATCTCTCAAAGCAGATGTTTCAGTTCCTACAAGGAGCAATAGCTGAGGACGTTCTGGAGTGGTTAAATGTATTGTCCAGATTTGGATCTCCTCCTCCTCCTCCTCCTCCTCCTCCGCACTGATGGACAGGAATTCCTTGTCCCTGTGGGGTACATTTTATACCGCATGGGTAAATAAATACAGGGTGGCTTGAAAGCACTTCTTTCCTAAAGTCTTACTGTTCCACAGGCAGCACTGTTTTTGGTACAGGATGGGCTCTCTACCAAAATGAAAATGGAAAGATTCAGTCCTCAGTAAAAGTATAGTTTCAAAAGTGACTATGTCTGGGCATGTCAGTTTTCAGATCCATAGCTTGGCTGGGAAAATGAACACTTATGAAAATTTAAGCTGAATTTTCAGATTTTTAAAAATGTATTTAGAGCCAGATAAGATGCATACTTGTTTCTTGCTATTTCAGCCATTAGTAACAAGAAGGGTAATGTTACCTAAGTGTTGAGGTTTTTATCGTCGTACTAAATGCACGTACAGTGTGAGACAATGAAACATAAGCTGCATATAGACCCACCAAGAATTGTTCCAGCTAATTCCATTCCTCTATTGGAAAGTGAACAGAGTAGTAGCTCTGTTAAGGAAAGATGGAGCAGAAAAGATCTAATTGAAGCAAAGTGGGATGCAAATATCCTGCAGCATTAGTAGCTGTATGCCGGCCCCAGTGAAAGTGCTGACTGTATCTCACTTTTACATATCACAATCCACTGGTTTCCCAGGGAGGTCAAGCTATAAAGAAGCTTGGCTAGTGCCCCTCTTATTTTCCACAAGTCTTTCTGGGCAATGGTTTCAAGAGATATTGCCAAATGTCCCTATCTGACAAAGCACTCCAGCCTGTCTTCAGACGTCTCTCCCATATGATTCTTTAGCTTTCCTATTCTCTTAGCCTTAGCACTGAAGCCTTTTTAAAATTCATCTCACTTAGTGTCCCAGCTGAAGTCCCTGATTTTGTCTCTCCCCTCTTCACTACATCATTGTCATCTCATCTCCAAGAACCCCGAAAGAAACATTTTTTACTCTTACAGGCCTCTTCCTTTTCCAATTCTGAAAACTCCTTAGAGCTGAAATTCTTTTCAGCCTTTCTTCTCTTTCAATTTCACTTATTCTCATTTATGCTATGACCTCTCCAGCCTCTCCTCAGTTTCCATAAATCCTCTCCTTTTCTCAGGCCTACCTCATATGTTTTTTTCTCTCAACCATCTCCCTTTCCTTTATAACTTTTCCTGCATTCCCACTCACTATATAGATTCAGATAATTTTTTTTTTTACTCCACTGCAAGCCTGGCAACCAAATGAGTCTCAGGCCCATTCAGTTCAGCTGAGCTCCATCATTGTTTGGCCTGGATACTCTCTTCCATTCCATAATAAAAGAAGTCAGGGAGCTAGGCCACAGCCTACAGAAACTATTATCTGCTGTATGTTCTCTGTCTTTGCTGAAAAGGAACTCTGAGAAATCTAAATAGACAGTTTCAGTTGGCACTGTGAGGGCAAAAGGTAGAGCGAGATTTATGTCTCTGTATAATTACAACTGGGGCAACCTCGAAACCATGAATAAAAATATTCCTCTTGCAATGTCCTAACATCCTGGGTCATTCAAAGACTGCAACGTAACTATATAACAGATGCTGAGAAGGCACAAAATATTCAAACACTTCTGTTTTGATGTTATAAAGGACACATTTATCATTAAGTGTTTGTCACTGAATGTATTTGTAGCAAATTCAGCCACATGAAACATATTTTCAAAGAACTACAAGTCCTGCAGTGAAGTCCCAACAGAAAGTTTGAAAAGCAGATAGAGGAAAAACAACACTGGAAATGTGCATGACATGCCCTTTAAAGATTCAATCCAAGGGCACAGGGGGTATAATCTTCCTGTTTTGATCTGATACTAAAGGTCTGGCAACAAAGAAGGGCCGAGAACAACTTCAGTGATGGCCCTCACATGAACATGTGTGTTTGCTTGTCCAGGTTTATTCATAGTCTACTCAAGAACTTAACTAGGGTCACCTAGTGGTGCCAGGAGCTGGTAGCAGATGATCTACACAAACACTGAGAGCCTGCCTGGTTGGATGGGATAACAGTTTGTTGTTTCACAGGAGGTTTACTCCTATAAATGGTGTGACAGAATAAACAGTACTTAGCTTTAGAAAAGCTGGGGTGGTCAATAACCTTGTTGTTGCAAAGGAGAGAAAGCAAAGCTGTGGAAGTTGCACTAATTACTCCTGCTATACCCCAGCACATTTCAGAAGACTGCACGCTGGAAGGCAACAAATACAAGTTCCTGCCCCACTAAGCTCACCAGAGTACAGCCCAAGGTCTAAGTATCAATGAATATGCCTAAGGGTGAGAAATGAAAAGGGTGAGAAATGCACTTAAACCAGAAACTGATATCAAGACCTGTCACATATGTTACATGACCCTGGAAATGTTTTTGCCTTCACAATGTTCAGAGTAAGACATACCTATATTAGGGAATATGAGGATCAGCATTTCTGGACTGCTTCCTTATACGGTAACCAGTACAGTTGCAAGGCAGAAGACAAAGGTAAAATGTAATAGTTCTTAAATGACTAAAACTCCTGTCACTGCTGTTTCCAGCCTGGTGGGTCCAGTATGCGTTCAAGTTTTTCTTCATTATTTTCTCATCCCTCAAAAATTATTCATTAGATTTGCAGATAGAGGTATTATGCTGCATTAAACCAGTTGCTATAGCTGTAAAAAAACAGACAAACTTTTGAACACTCAGAGGCCTTCATCAGGTCCAAAATAGATGTGGCAGATCTAAATAAAATTAGCTGAGCTAAATACAACTAGAAAGCAATTGCTCAGAGTTTAGCTAGGTGCATATCAGTTAGATCGTCTCTGAAAGACAAGATAGCTGACAGCTTTGAAGTAAAAGACAAGTTATTAAGGGGATAAGAGAGAAGACAATGTTAGGGAAGAGAAGCAGGCAGTTAATCGCCTATGGAACAGAGAGGTTAATGAGGAGGTATATTATGATATGCCATAAAACAAGTAAGGCTATTGAGTCCATGGTTTTATTTGAGACTAAAGAAGGGCTCATGTGTCCAAAAGCTTGTCTGCTTTCTCTTATTAAACCAGCTGATCTAGTAAAAGACCTCTACCTACAAATTATGTTTCTTATGTCGTGCTCTACTGTCCATGGTCATGTTTCACTATCACGTGTCATATTTTAGTAAGTGGAATTCCACAGCTCACTCCCCGTTACACTGCAACCAACACTAAAACTCTCTTCATACCAACCATGATTAGCTCTGAAGGCATATTTGGACACCGAGGTCTTTGAAAGATGTGATGAGCAGTTACAAGACAAGCATTATACAGATTTCCCTATCAGAGTTGTTTAATATGAGCGGCTTTTAAAAAGCTAGATTAAAAATTTAAAGAAGCCTACTGTAATCTATAGCTTCTGGTCCTGTCCATCTCTGTTTATCATCTTTATAGTTTAATGACCACATTCTCCATCATGACTCTGCAGTGCATAAGAGCTCTCCTACTAATTATCTGACATCTCCCAATCTTTGTCCTATCACAGATGCTCCAAAATCGCTACTCCTGCTGCTGTCTCACTTCTTGATCTTTTTTCACTTCCTAGCTGGACCAATGCACAGCTTTGATCTGTCTTAACTCTCCAAATTCAGTTAAGAAGCAATACAAAACTGGACAGAAAAACAGTGTATAAATAGTAATCATTAGGAAAATGCAGCGCTCTCTCCTTCATTTCTATTACTCCAGAACAAAACTCTGTCTTCTCTAATACAAGTAATCACAAAAGGGTCTCATTAAAGATTTCCATATAATATTTGAAGCCTACCAGTGGCTCTAAATATACCTAAAATGCTGGAAGGAAAAAGCACATTAATTTAAGTGAAGCTATGCACATTAAATGTGCCAGGGCTGAAGGAGACGCTGGAACCAAAATATTTTCTACTATGCTTTTCATAATTGTTACTGGCTTCATAAAGAGAGGCTTACTCTCTGCCGTACCTTTTCCTAAATGAAACACATTTCCTCAACATATATTCACATAAGTGATACTGTACTTTGTCTAAATGGGCCTCCTGAACATAAGCCATATCATTGTTAAGTGCTTAATAACTACAGGCTAAATCCTATGATCTCTCAGCTGGACCATTATACCCATTAAACATTTAAATAAAACAATTTTCAACTTATGAACAAGTGGTGTGGTTTTATTTTTTTTAAGCAAGAATCATGTCACAAATAATTCTGTACTATAGCTTTTATAAAAGCTATAAAACATACATTTAGATGAAAAATAATGGCTGGGAATTCCTACCTACAAAATTTTCATGCCTCTGGTAGCAGAGAACACAGCAATAAAATCCAGAAACTTCGTATCAGTCATCCCTATATGATCTAAAATATTCAGAACATCCCTTGTAAATAATGATTATTAGAAGAACATATAGGACCCCTCAAATAACAAAAAGATGCCTTAAACCTTTCCTGAAACACTAAACCAATCACTTTAAGCAGCGCTTCTTCAGAAGATACTGGGGAACACAGAACGGGAAGGATCTGTAGCCTATACTTAGCACTGACAAAATGTTAAAGTTAACCAGCGGAGTTCACTTCATAAGATGTTATAGTCAGAAGCATTGCAGGGCTTCTAAATGTCTGACATATTTATGGAAAATAAAAATACGGCCACAAAAATAGTATTGAAAAACTCTAAGGTTCAAAACCCACGCAAACCCACCTGCTTCAGATCTTAAGTGCCAGCCACAACAGCTATATCAGTGTAAACTGCTATAACAAACAGACCTTCATAGGCAATAGGCTGCATCAAAATATAAACAGTTACTAGCAAAAGCATCAGAAAGAAGCAAATGGAGCTTAGGCCTTCTTATTATGTCAGTCGTGGCTTTTAAAACAAACAACCAAGAGTCCGTCCATCCCCAATTAGTACTAGCTATAATTAAATGTGTCTTCCTATGAACAACTAATGTAAAGAATGCAGGGCATGGGTAACGTGATTGCTGTTGCCCAGCCCAGTGAACAGAACTGCTGCATCTGCATTGTGAACAATCTGGAAGCTGTGGGGAAACATTGATGAAAATCCTGATAAGAGACAATGAAAAAATAACCAGACTGTACAGTGAGAAAAGCATGAGATGTTGTTTCAATGTTTGCACAGGATAAATAATGCTGTGGTCTCTGTGAACTATGCAGCTAGAAAATAATCATTGAGCCACACCTGATATACGGGGACCAATTCATAAGAGAAGGCATTGTCAAACTAATTATGCCCAGCTTCCTAATATAGCCCCAAAACATTTTTGAGAAACCCACTTCATACAGCATATACTGCAAGGTAGCTACATTTGACAGCTATTGTAACTATCATGGAGAGTAAACTTAAGAACTTAAACTTAAACCTTTTAACATGGGGATATTTTACTTAGAATGATACACCTGAGATAGCAAACGTACCCAGCACAGCCAACATAGATGCTGTAAATATGACACAGCAAGAAGTTGTTTTCTGCAGACTTTCAACAGAAAAACAAGCAACCATCTCTTCAGTGGAATTTACAGCACTACAGCACACTTCAATCACTGCGAACGAGGAATTCGTAAGGCTGACTCAGTTAGCACTCCATTAACTGTTCACCAGATACATTTCTGTTTATGTCCAGCCTAAGTATTTTTCAGCACTGTGACAAGACCCCTGTCCTTCAGCATGTATGACACCAATTTTAGCAGAGAGATGGGGTTTAACACCTACAGACCATTTTGCGCTGCGATAGTTTTGATAACAAGGACTTCTGATTAACATCTTGTAACCTTGACTAATGACCTTTTTCTTGCACAAACCCGAACATCCTAGGATAAAACTCCACTTAAAGACCTTACTAATTAGCCCTTGAGCACACTGGCACGCTTAGATCAAGAACCCAGGAATGTGTACCCTCTAGGCTCACATCATCTACTCTGATGAGTACAAGACCTTGTCAGTGAGGTCAGGTGTGGAAGCCGTTACACCACAGATCTGTATTGCTGATGTTCTGTGCAGTCCTGAGGAAGTCGTGTAAGAAAGACCAGTGCTGCTTGAACTGATGGTGTCATGCTGAAACAATTCCTTTGAGGTCAATTAAAATGACATCCCATGCAACACTGATGCTGCTTTATGCTAGCATAAACTGCAAACTACCTTCCCATTTAATCTAAATGAGCCCTATAATCTTCCTCAGTAAAAATGGATGTGGTAATAGTTAACTGCTCAGAGATGTGGGATTAATGCTTATATAGGTTTTTGACAACTATAATTGCTGAGCATTATTGATAATGTATCATTCCTCTAGTAACATTCTAGTCCTAGACAAGGACTCTGGGTTTGTCTAGTTTGGAGAGAAGGAGGCTGAGGGGCAAGCTCATCACTCTCTACAGCTTCCTGAGGAGGGGACGTGGAGAGGGAGGTGCTGAGTTCTCCCTGGGATCCAGGCACAGGATGTGTGGGAATGGTTCAAAGCTGCACCAGGGGAGGTTCAGACTAGACATCAGGAAGCATTTCTTTACCGAGAGGGTGGTCAAACACTGGAACAGGCTTCCTGGAGAGGTGGTCGATGCCCCATGCCTGTCAGTGTTTAAGAGGCATTTGGACAATGCCCTTAATAACATGCCTTAACATTGGGTCAGCCGTGAAGTGATCAGGCAGTTGGACTAGATGATCATTGTCGATCCCTTCCAACTGTTCTGTTCTGTTCTGTTCTATTCTATTCTAATATTGATGCTATTATACTTCTTTAGCTATGAAAAGGGTTGAAGCATCTGAACTTAATAATGCTGAGGCTTTCCAAAAGGGAGTAATTGAATTCACTCAATATTAATTAGAAATGTCATTCCCAGTATATCATCCTAATTTTTTATTTTTGCATGGGACTGAAGTTAATTACATGGCCTAAACTGGAGGAAGTACTAGCTTGAAATTCAGCACAACTCTAGCATGGAACTAGAGCATTGTTGTAAGTCTGAGTAACTTGGTGGAAGTATTACCACTGCTTCTTCCCAAATCCCTGCTAGAATCTCTACATCTTGAGAACTTTGCATCTCCAGGAATTTTATCATTTGCTAGTTTGTTTGTTTCAAGTATTAAGAGTTTTAGCGCTTCCTGTAATAAGGAATGTAATGCATGTTAAGATGAAGTACTGAAATTCTTATATTTTAGGAGAGTTTAAGATTCTGGTCAGCACATCGGTGCAAGTAAGAAACTGTAACATGGATTGTTACCTACTGAGGCAGTAGCACCTACAGCTTGGATACATGACTGGGACTCCCCTGTACAAATACAGAGCAAGAGATGGACTTACTGTTTTTAGTCAAGTGGTAAAGAGAGAAAAAAAGGGAAACAAATACATAGCTGCATTGCCTGCCCTTAGCGTCATGGCAAATGAAGAGTGGAACTGGTGACAAACCCCTGCTTTCTGCTCCCAGCCACATGTCTTGATCAGCAAGTCTTGTGGCTTCCCATCCTAAAAGAATCACTAGCAAAGGGGAGCAGACAGAGTTGGAGGAGAGGGCAGGTTAGGAGAAAAACACACATACATGTGCCATGTTAACCTATTTGCTGAAGGAGAAGAGGCTTGTGAAATCATTTGTACATGGTTCTGTGTTCTCCAATAACATT
>VYZW01055561.1:19028-30474 GCA_013401315.1 Balaeniceps rex
AAGGACTCTGGGTTTGTCTAGTTTGGAGAGAAGGAGGCTGAGGGGCAAGCTCATCACTCTCTACAGCTTCCTGAGGAGGGGACGTGGAGAGGGAGGTGCTGAGTTCTCCCTGGGATCCAGGCACAGGATGTGTGGGAATGGTTCAAAGCTGCACCAGGGGAGGTTCAGACTAGACATCAGGAAGCATTTCTTTACCGAGAGGGTGGTCAAACACTGGAACAGGCTTCCTGGAGAGGTGGTCGATGCCCCATGCCTGTCAGTGTTTAAGAGGCATTTGGACAATGCCCTTAATAACATGCCTTAACATTGGGTCAGCCGTGAAGTGATCAGGCAGTTGGACTAGATGATCATTGTCGATCCCTTCCAACTGTTCTGTTCTGTTCTGTTCTATTCTATTCTAATATTGATGCTATTATACTTCTTTAGCTATGAAAAGGGTTGAAGCATCTGAACTTAATAATGCTGAGGCTTTCCAAAAGGGAGTAATTGAATTCACTCAATATTAATTAGAAATGTCATTCCCAGTATATCATCCTAATTTTTTATTTTTGCATGGGACTGAAGTTAATTACATGGCCTAAACTGGAGGAAGTACTAGCTTGAAATTCAGCACAACTCTAGCATGGAACTAGAGCATTGTTGTAAGTCTGAGTAACTTGGTGGAAGTATTACCACTGCTTCTTCCCAAATCCCTGCTAGAATCTCTACATCTTGAGAACTTTGCATCTCCAGGAATTTTATCATTTGCTAGTTTGTTTGTTTCAAGTATTAAGAGTTTTAGCGCTTCCTGTAATAAGGAATGTAATGCATGTTAAGATGAAGTACTGAAATTCTTATATTTTAGGAGAGTTTAAGATTCTGGTCAGCACATCGGTGCAAGTAAGAAACTGTAACATGGATTGTTACCTACTGAGGCAGTAGCACCTACAGCTTGGATACATGACTGGGACTCCCCTGTACAAATACAGAGCAAGAGATGGACTTACTGTTTTTAGTCAAGTGGTAAAGAGAGAAAAAAAGGGAAACAAATACATAGCTGCATTGCCTGCCCTTAGCGTCATGGCAAATGAAGAGTGGAACTGGTGACAAACCCCTGCTTTCTGCTCCCAGCCACATGTCTTGATCAGCAAGTCTTGTGGCTTCCCATCCTAAAAGAATCACTAGCAAAGGGGAGCAGACAGAGTTGGAGGAGAGGGCAGGTTAGGAGAAAAACACACATACATGTGCCATGTTAACCTATTTGCTGAAGGAGAAGAGGCTTGTGAAATCATTTGTACATGGTTCTGTGTTCTCCAATAACATTTAAACCTTTTTATTAAGTTTAAGAAAGCAGAGAGAGGTCTCAGCATTACTACTTTTCAACAGTTTTAAAAAGACTGATGAGAGAAGTAACTATTTCTCCAATGAGAAAAAAGGCTCAGCATCAATTTACTTCTTACGAGATGCAACCAGCAGAAAAGCTTCCATTGTAGCTTGCATTATAGACCACTGAGAATCAAACCAAAAGATGAAATAAATCAAAATAAACTGAGACTTACTTGCTTCACTGCTTGTAAGAGTGTTTATTTTGTCATGTTAGCTGGAAGAAATTGTAAGAATTCCTTAATCTGCTAAACATTTTGCTCACTGCCACGTATTAAGTAACACACACAAAGCAAATGCAAGATTTACAACATAGAGCCTAGCTTTTCAGAACACTGTCACGTTTATGTAACAGGTGGATTTTTTTTGAAGGAAACGAGGCCAAAACTATAACTGGCTCTGGGACAGGCAAAGAGAATGCCCATTAGGAAAGGAGAATGTGAAAGGTTGAAATAAGCTGGAGTGACAGTATAATATTTTGATTATTCAAGTAGAAACGCCAAAGCCTTTTCAGTCCTATTGGAATAAGTTACACTATATTGAAATCCTAGCAGTAGGAAAAAATTGTGCCAAATTTTAAAATTCTATGCAGACTATTCTATGTTCTCAAATAATAAATGTCCAGTCTAGCTTCACAGTAAGGTCAAGGTGAGAAGAGCTTCAAAAAGCAGAGGGGATGACGCAAAACAGCTTTTCTCAACTTTGGGAAGTTTATGACAAGGCAAGACAGAGATGGCAGGACAAAAACAGAATTAAACCTCTCAGTACAGTCTTGAATCAGGCTATATTCTTTTTATATATCCAGCTACGTGCTTCACACCATGGAATTCTCTTTCCTAACCAGACAGATTACCATTTCAGTGGAGGTGTTGTAAAAACCGAATTCCAGTACTTTAAACTTGGACTGAATGCATGGAGTCGACTGTTTTTCTGTTTTTCTCCAGATTTTGCAGAGGCAGAAATAATGTTTTATTCTGAAACTTTCCCTACAATGTTTTATTAATTTAATGGTTGAACTCACTGTGCACATTTGCAGGATTATTTTATAGCTTAAGTGTAAATGGCTAGTGCTTTAGGAGTTTACACTTAACACAGTCCAGTTACAGGGGTAGCAGTTTCTGTTACAGCTATGTAAATCCTAACTATATTTCAAAGCTACTTCTTAGTATTTTGTGTTTTGAAATGTCTCTTTACTTAAGTTATAGACAAGCTCCTACTAAAATAACACTATTACAGTGTCATTAAAAGTAGGAAGTTCTATAATGTGCAATGGTAATTTGACTTCTGTGACATGCATTGTGATGTAATTTTTTAATTGCATAATCACAGGCTCATTTTCCATAGGACTTGCACCTCATTCAGTGCGCCAGTATTCACCTAATGAGCTGCTATTGCAGCACTTTGTCCATTCCTTCTGAATGCTGTTTGTCTCTATCCAGCAAAATTTATTCCTTCTTCCTCCTCACCAGATTTTTATTAAGTCCTATGGTGTGCTGACAAGCAACACAGTTTCCCTGGCTCGTTCCCATCCTCATATACTTATCTTTCACCGAGTCTTAAATTTATCCTCTTCCACCAAAATTGAGGCCAAGCTTTGTTTTTGCTCAGCTTGTTCTGTGGCTTAGATGCTTTCCCATCTTAGCCCTCAACTCGTGAGAGCTTGTCCCAAGCATTCCTCTTTTTTTCTGGCTTTTTTCCTTCTATCCTCATGTCACATGATCTTTTCTCCCATTTGATCTGGAAGCCAATGGGACACCTGATTATCTCTCAGGTTCTTCCTGTGACTTTTTTCCTCCAGGTTGTGGGGAAAGTAGTGTAACCAGTCAGTACAGGGGCATGGATGTATGTGCAATCCAGTCACACAAGGGAACCACAGAATTTACAGCCTCTTCAACCACGAACGTCTGAAAAATCTCAAACAAGCATGTGCAAACAGGTGTGTGCATAGGGGTGGGGGGAGCATTTCTCTGTCACACTTTCAAGCTTAACACTGACAAACCTAGTTTTTTTGTTTTGATTGTGTGTTTGTTTTTAACGTGGAAACCAGAAGGAATGATGCTCTTTTGCTCCACTCTAACAACACAAAGGAGCTGGGGGGGGGCGGGGGGAGGGCAATCACCAACAGTGGCTACTCTATTGTTTTCTCTCAAAAACTTGGCAAAGCAACAAGCTAGACGCAGCTGAAATGTGCTGGCTAAAAACTTCCCAAAACTTTCATCTGAGACAGACACAAACCATACCCAACACCATCACAGAGAAAGTTTGTCAAAGCCACGGATACCTGAAAAAGGGACGCATACCAGAAAATATTAGCGATCCTTATTCACATACAAGATTACCAGCATTGCCTATAATTATGATTCACCCATTTCCCATTTTTATGCATATGATGTTTTATAAATTACTGTATGCTCTAAAAGCTTTTTTTTTGTTGTTGGGCAAGGAGCACTTCCCTGATTTTGGTATTTTTAAAAGTAAGCAATTTGATTTTAAAACAGGTGTACAAAAATTGCCTTAGCTCAAACATAATTTCCCATATTGGAGAAATTTGGAGGTGGAATGTTCTTTGTTCATCAGTTTGCATTTGAGGGTGTTTAGTTTTTAAATCCTTTAATGACAAAACCCATTTGCCATTTCACGTTAGAAAGGAATCCCCTTCCTAACAGACTTTCCTCAGTTTATTCTGCTGAAAAAGCAGGTATAGGTCATTGTCTTGGGGAAGATAATGGACTGCAGAAAAGGACCTGAGGGTCCTGGTGGACACTGAGTTGAACATGAGCCAGCAATATGCCCTTGATGAAAAGAAGGTGAATGGTAACCTGGGCTGCATTAGGCAAAGTATTGCCAGCAGGTCGAGGGAGGAGATCCTTCCCCTCTGTTCAGCACTGGTGAGGCCACACCTGGAGGGCTGTGTCCAGTGCTGGGCTCCCCAGTACATGAGGGACATGGACATGCTGGAGAGGTCCAACAAAGGGCCACAAGGATGACAAAGGGACAAGAAAGCATCTCTCCTGTGAGGAAAGGCTGAGAGAGCTGGGACTGCTCAGCCTGCGGATCAGAAGCCTCAGGGGGATTTCATCAATGTATATAAATACCTGAAGGGAGGGTGTAAAGAAGATGGAGCCAGGTTCTTTCTGGTGGTGCCCAGTGGCAGGACCAGAGGCATTGGGCACAAACTGACACACAGGAGGTTCCCTCTGAACATCAGGAAACTGTGAGGGTGACTGAGCACAGGCACAGGTTGCCCAGGGAGGTGGTGGAGTCTCCATCCTTGGAGATATTCAGAAGCTGTCTGGGCATGGTCCTGAGCAACCGGCTCTGGGTCACTTTGCTTGAACAGGGGGGTTGGACCAGACGACCTCCAGAGGTCCCTTCCAACCTCAACCAGTCTGCAATACTGTGATTCTTTCAACTAACTCATCTCTTCAGTTCAGGTATCTTGTGTATCTATACCCTTCGCTATTTGTCATCATCTTTAATTGCTCAGTTTTGACTAGTAGGTAGGTAGTCATATGAATAACAAAGGATCTGTACTAAAGTCTTAATACTCATAATGCTTGCAAGGGTGATAAAGAAGAGCACAAGAAACTTATTAGGACCCTTCCTATATTCCTGAAAAGGTACAGCTTAAATTTCTTCAAGGATGGAAATTGAGCCATAAAGAAAATATCTAAGTATGGGCATATCTCCTCATCTCATCTGCTGACACACACTCGCCAGAGGTGCCAAGCACGGCCAACAGTACCGGTTATGCTGTCTTAACAGAGGCATGACGGTGTAAGCCTTCAAATGCAAGCACTTGCCTCGCACCTTTTCTACGGCCCCTCCTGCCACCCTGCAGCCCTCTGCAGCGACCACCACCGAACAGCCTGTAACGCTGCATGTGCCAACAGCTGCACTTCAAAGCCTGACAGGGATCCCAACCGTGCATGCAGCTGCCTGCATCTGGCCCAAGGTGCTCCTCGTGGGAACACCATCCTCAGCTGCCATTTTGCAGCAGCATCAAGGATGGCTCACCAGTGGCCACACTACCCTAATGTGGCTGCTGGACTGGGGGTGTCTAGCATGTGCATGTACTGTAAATGCTCTCCCTGCAGCTGCAGGTGGCTTTGGGCCAGGGGTGGTTTTACTCCTTCTTCCTGCAGCGCTCTCCTTGTACCACCGGCGCTGCCAGCCTGAGCCGCAGCATCCTGACATGGGCTCCCACCCTCCATCAGCGCAGTAGAATATTTTGAAGCTCCGCTTCGCCTAGGAGACACCGCGGGGGGGGTAGGGGTGGTAAGAAGCCCTCACGGCGCGGCCCCAGAGGCCGTCACCGGCGAGCCCCGCGTCACCCGCGCAGGCCCACCCACGGCCGGAGGAGGGGTGACGTGCCACCGCCGCCGGAGACCATGGCGGAGACCCCGCCCCGCGGCGACGCGGGGACTCCTTAGGGCGGGGCCTCCGCCTCCGGCCAAAGACGTACCGCGCGTGGCCCCGCCCCTATATAAGGGACGACCTCGGCGCAGCCATCGGAGCGCGGTCGCTGTCTCTGCTTCAGCTGTTCTGCGGAGCTGGCACCATGGCAGGTCAGTGAGCGCGGCCACACCTCCCCGCGAGCGCCCAGCACACGCGCCGCCATTCGCGGGGGCTGCTAGCGGCGCGGGCCCCACCCGCGGAGCCGCCACGCGCTCCCCGGACGCGTTCTGGCCGCGGCGCGGGAGCAGGCGGGCCGCGGCGGCACCTATTTTTAGGCGGCGGTCTCTGCCAGCGGCGAGTTCCCAGGGGCGGGCTGCCGCCGCGAGGACGCGATGAGCCGGTGCCGCAGCCGGCGGGGGCTGGGGCTGCCCGCGGGGGGATCGGAAGCGTCCCGGCGGGCACCTCTGTGCAGTTTAAGAGGACGCCCACGATTCAGCCTTGCGCCACGCCGCCTGCCTCGGTACCTGGCCCAGGGCTCCATCCCCTAACGGGAGGGATGTGGCCAGCGTGGCGGAGGGCAGGAGGGTCCGGGGAGGCCACTGCAGGGGCGCAGCGGCTCACAGGAGAAAACCTAGCCCTCTCCTGAAGCGCTAAAGAGAGGGTGTAACTTCTGTGCATTTCGATACTCTACAATGAGCAATTCCTTATCACCTCTCCAAGTATGCCTAGCTTTTTTCTTCCGGATTTTTTTTCCCAATTCTTGTCGTACCTGAAGGTGTCGCGGAGTCGGTTTCACTTTCAGATCTGGAATGCTGCAGGAAGTTTGGTGCTCTGCCTCCCGATGCACGTCTTGATTAGATGCTCCTGTCTCTTTAGGAATCCTGTACTCAAAAAAAAAAAAAAAAAAAAAAAAAAACAAGATGTACTAGTACCTAACTCAAAGAACAGAGGTGTAGGCAAACATCTGTGAACTCTGGCTATGCCTATGAAAATGCTTCTGGGGGAAGTTTTAAAACATCTGGGGCAAGCACTTTAGTCCCCTCCTGCATGCTGACAAATGAAAGATTGCTCCTAGCTCAGACTTCCAGGATGCTCTTAGGTGTGTAAGGACTAGTGCAAAGATTTTTGCATACAGATAGTATAGCTTGTGAACTGGGCAGCCAAAGATGTCTCTGAAGTAGTTTGGTTTTGCCTGGATAAATCAATTATGAAGCTGTGCAACTGTCTCACATTCGCTGTGTTTTTGCAGCAACACTATTCCTAATAATTCAATATGTTTCAGGCATAACAGTGACTGCTGCGTGAACATAACCTACTGTGGAGGAAATATTTACAGAGAATGGAGAAGGGGGAGAGGATGGGGAGACCCACACAACTGACATACTTGTGGTTTAGGCAGAATGGACTATTCTCTTGCAGTTGTAACTTCCATATTAAGCAGCAACTGGTCTTGCCCAAATTGTAGTATGGACTCATATATAACATGTCTGAATGTACTCGTGAATGTACTTTAGAGAAGGTATGAAATAGAACATAGTTCGTTCAAAACTTCGGAAAGCTGTACTGACTTGGATGCTCTACAAGTTGCTAGTATCCTCCTCCTATCAAGCAGTCATAAAGTTTCCTAGTGCAGTTGGGATGTAATAGGGGGCTTCTTAGCCTTTACTCCATCATTAAATTGACTTTATTTCTCTAAGACCTTTGTGTGTGAATAGTCAGTTTCAGTAAGATGAGGGGACATGGTAGAAGTATACCTGCTAACAGTTCAATGAAAAAGACTAGTCTTTCATTGGCAAGGTCACTTTAAGAATTAGTCTTGTACTGCTGAAAAAAACCCCCAACATTCAGATGAATGTTGGGTACAATCCCACTTTGTCTACACTGGATTTTTAGTGAGCTGTCTGTCAGCATAGAGTGGCAGACTTCTATTTATTGAGTAGTTGAGGAGTAACACGCAAATTAAGTAATGAAAAATGCTGCCCTATTAGGAGGATGTTCACACCACTTAAAACGCTACACGCTTGCTGTTTGTAAAGCTTCAAGGAAACACAAAATTGTTCTGTAGATTTGCTGAATTACATGAACTATTACAAATTGGTAGCTGAAGTGAATTGGAAAAAAAAAAAAATCTCTATTCCTGGCATTGTAGAAGCTTTTTTGAACTTTGTAATTGACCAGTATAATCTAAATCCCTTGGGACTAGTTGGTTTTGCTGCTAAGCAAAATAGAAGGTTTTATAGCTGGTCTGTAGAGCTTGCAAACCCAGGTTTGCAGAGCTTATAGACAATTATGGTACATGACTTTCTGTTGTCAACTGTTAAGATGGTATTAAGATATTGATGATGACTCTCTCACGGGCTGAGGAGTTGTACCACACAACCACCTCTCTGAAAATAGAGCAGTCACTATTTTAATCTTACTACTAGACTTGATAGTAAGCCTCTAAGTGCCCAGAACCCTCACTCTCAATCCTGATCTAACCTAGTTAACAACTTCTGTAAAGAAAAGAAATCACAGTTGCTAAAATAAATTTGAATGTGAAAATCTACTCTTGAAATTCTTAGGAATAAACTATTTTGTTGATGGTGTCAAAAATGGTTTGGTAGAAAAGAGCACACTTCTTTATAAAGCGCTGTAGCTTGGAAAGGAGTATTACATGATGATAGTTAACAGTCTACATGACGATAGTTAACAGTGAACTGAAGAAGTTTAGAAGTTACTTGTTTGCTTTTGTCAGTCCCACCCTGGCAGTTTAAAATAACATGACAATTGAAAGAATGCAAAGCTTGTATTACATGGCCTCAATAAGCAGTATATGGCAAAGTGATCCATCTTAATCTATTTTTAAGATACAGCTGGAGCAGAAGATTAGACTTTATAGTAACAATCCAACCTTACCTCTTTGCTTGAAGAACAAAAACTGTTGCTGGAAGTCTTAAATTGCTTATATTACTGGTTACTTCCCATTTAAATCTTGCATTCTTGTGATAGAGCTGCAACCATGGGTTGCAGAACAACTCATCTGCAAAATCCTGAGCTAGCAAAACTTAATACTGTTGTCTAAGATCTAATTCAATGCTTACTTTCATTTGAAAAAGAACAATAAGTTTTAAGCTGCCCTAGCTTCAGGGTTCAGAGCTGAACCTAGAGTAACTCTACAAAACTGTACTGTTACTAACTTTAGACCAAATGCAAGCTTACTGACTCCCAATACTTTTAGCTTAAAAATAGTGTATTAATGGCCAAAATAAGGCTCTTTAGACCTTTTGGATTGTCTCTAACATTTGGCATGACTTATTTAACCTGTAGGCAAACTGGAACTGGTTTTCTCTTGCAACAGTCTTGATTCTGTTGGTTTTTTTACTGCATTTTGCCATGTGTCAAGTTACTAATAGCAAGTATAGCTATGCAAGTGTAATCTGCTTCATTCAGTGAATGAATGTAGGTAGGCCGAATACACAGAGTTAAAGAGCACATCGTAGAGGTGTCTCAGCATGATTACCTAACAATACTAGGTTTTTAGTATATCTGTCTCAGAATAAAGTAGTGAATCGTGCTAACTTGACTAAGTTCATTTCTTCCAGACCAGTCTTTTGTGACTCTAGCCACAAATGACTCCTATGTGAAAGGAGCACTGGTACTTGGTTCATCCTTGCAACAGTACAGAACAACAAGGAAGCTGACTGCACTCATAACTCCTCAGGTCTCAGATCTTATGAGGTAAGGTCACTTACATACTTCAAACTGCCACAGTTCCTGCTGATGTGAAGGTTGAAAAATGGAAGTTAAATTCCTTAATAGTAACCTTCCAAAACTCTGGAAGCTTAACAGCTAAGCTTAGCAGAATTCAACTTATACTATCTGGAATTCTGCAAGTTCTTCAAACATGAAATTGTTTGGGGTTTTTTTTCCTTCCTTCCATACGATGAGTTAACAAATACTCTGTAGTTAGAGCACTAAACTATGACTTGATACTGATATTTCAACTGGATCTTTGCTCTTTCATAGTCCTACTCTGAACTGTCTAATAACATGATGTTGCCTGTGTGTTCATTAGCACTGTGTGTATGCATGTGGAGGTGGGAGTAGGGGATTGGTATTTATTTGTCTTGCAGAAGCATTTCAGATTGAGATAATGTAACACAAGCTATCTTGAAATCTAGCGGACACTTCAAATAAAATTTTATCATGAGAGAAGAAAATGAGCAGAATTAAAGTAGCCCCAAGTATGTCAAATCAGCAGATCAAGAGAGGCATCTAACAAGGTCACCACAGTACAACAAATGAAATTAACAGGCAACTGCTTCCTACAGCCTCTCTAGAATAGTCTCAGTATGGAGTGGACTGGGTGCTCTTTCCACATGTAAGAGTAGGGTAAAAAACCAATTAGCTTAATAGCTACATGAACTACAGATGATAGGTCAAGATTCTCTACATGGGGAAGTTCTTCTGAAAAGATCTCTCAATTTATCGAGACAGTAGAGAAGTGGCTCAATAATAAATGGAGTGACTCTCCTTGGAGTCCTTTGGCAGCTAAATGGCCTTATCAATATAAAGATGTTACACATAGGAACGTCCATTCTAGCCTATTAGGTGAGTGTGCTCTCTTAAGATGAATCATAAATGGGCTTATGTGCTAGTATATGCCACCTAGTACTATGCCCTTAGACCAGTGATACCTACCTACCTAGTGGTGTAACTGGAACTTGCATTTCTCACTCTGTATCCACTAACAAGGTATGCCTTAAATTCAGAAGCAACTGTCCATACCAAACTGTCACAATAAAGTCAGCCTTGCAAGGCAGAGTTCTAAAACTCATTTACAAGCTCTGTGGCTCAAATTGTACTGATCATTGCTGAGCGTTCAAGATACACTGTAGAATAGAGAGAGTTTACAGATGCTTCATATTTTAAGCAGCATGAAGTCCTTAACCTCTCTTGAACTAATGGTAATGCTTTACTGATGGTAAAGCAAAGGTTGGATATCTGCCACAATTTCACTACACTGAATTTTAAGTGTCACCCTTAGGTGAACGTGATACTGGGTCAAAACACTGCTGTACCCACAGCCATGATTAAGTGAGTCTTTAAAACTTTATGAGAGAAAGAAAGTTTTAGCAACTGGGTCTAGTCAGATGCCCATAACAGTCACAAATCCAGAACAGTGTTGTCATAACTATTGCATAAACTTCTGTTTCAGCTGTTTAGGATTCAGCTACTGTCCTGCTCAAGCTACTCTAACAGCTTCCCATTTCTTAACTGCCTGCTCAAAGTAGACTGTTAACTTGCCAAAAATCAGAGTCTGGCTGAAAAAAAAAGGTGTGTGGAAAGTTTGTACTATATAGCCGTGACCTACTGGTCTTGGTAGCAATGCCAACTAAAGCCCTGTTTGCGGAAGGAAAAAAATGCAAACTAACTTCTTTGTTCCCCAAAACGTGCCCATTACAAACTAGAAACCTTGAGGCAGACAGGTGTACGTGTGCATTCCAACACAGGCAGTCAACTGTTACTGACGGCATAAGAAATACTGCCATGTCCCCTGTTATTCTACTACTTTATATGGAATCTGTCACGTGGTCTGGTGCTGGAATAACAATAGAACTAAATCTTGGCAATTGACTCTTTCCCCAGGAGAGTGCTGGAAAAAGTCTTTGATGAAGTCATATTGGTAAATGTCTTGGATAGT
>VYZW01055562.1:3442-14609 GCA_013401315.1 Balaeniceps rex
CAAAGATATTTACTAAACACAGTAAGTAAACTTTTTAAATTATTAAATATTTTAAAAATAAATTTTAAAATTTCCCCTGAAAATTTGAAATCTTACACTTCACCAAAAGGTGGCTAAAAATACAGAGAACGTCAAAACTTGTCACTTCTCTTAATCTGCATTTTTAGCTTCAATCAATGGATAAATATCAGAGAAAAGCATGTCAGTATTTAGTATTAATTTTCAAGGGATGCATTTTGCCTTGACTACTCAACTGAAGAGGGGGCTTTAGACTGTTCTCTAACAATTGATTTTTTCACTCTTCATACCCAATATATAAAATCTAAACCAGTCTCTTCTCTTTTTCCCTGAAGAACTTCCAGACTAAAACAAATATTACCGGAGTTGAAGAATATTGTATTACATAAAAGCAATTAAAAGGCTCTTTTAGTTAAGAGCTTTTTCCCCCTAAAGATAAAATAAAGGAAATCTTTAAATGCAAATGTTAGTTGCATTACGCTTAATTCTAAAAAAAATGACGTTAACAATGGGTTGAAAAAAAATTGCATACATATAATGTAATCTATAAACAAACATTATAAACTACACTTGGAAAAAACTAGAAGTGGCTACTGGTATAATCTGTCTTTGCTAATGTCATAGAAACTGCAGTTCCTGGTATTTTTAACCAGGAAGAATTTGTATACAAAACACAGAGGTACACACCTACACGCAGAAAATAAGTTGTCTTGTATCATTTGGCAAATCAACATGTAGTTCTAAAAATTAAGAATGCTTTACAGTATCCAACATTTACCTGTTGAAAAACATCTGCCCCTTCATCATAATCCACTATTGTGAAAAACAGTTTGTTTGAAAAAGCAGATGAATAGCGCCATGAATTAGCCAGCACTTGATATTCTTCATTAGCTTGCCTGTTAAGGAAAAGAAACAAATGTACATCCATGTGGCATTCGCTGGCAAAAAAGATTCTATAACCATCTGCAGTGGCTAGATGAATTACACTTGCAGTGTCATTCTCAAGATCCATACTATCAATTAAAAAAAGTTTCAGCTAGTTATGCAACTCTTTGCTTCAAACTTGCCTTCTCCAAAATTAGAAATGTGTTAACTCAAACTATACCAGAGAAAACCCAAGGTGATGTTAACAAAAAATAATGTTTTCCATATTTAAATGTCTCAGAAAACAGGAGTGGCCTGAATGGCAAGCATCGCTCAAATCTGCCAACAGATCCATGCAAGGAGATGCTTATGTGGCTCTTGAGTATGATATCAGGATTTACTTGCTGAAGACAGCTGCACATAAGGAATTCTGAAACTAGTGGAAAAATAACACAGAAATGTGACAGTAGTAATCTTCCTAAAATAGCAGAGCCATAGAAAGAGCCATAGAAACTGCTAAGCACTGGGGAAATGATAACTAAATGAATAGCAGGCTTGTAAGTAGCATAATACACTCAAGGTTATTTCTATAAAACTTGTTTTAAAAGTGATAAAGGATAATTTTGCACAATATATAGGGTTAAATAATCTGTTCTGTCATCACTAGCAAGTCATATTGCTACTACTCAAATTTGTCAGAAAGCCTCTTGGCTTTATTCATGGCTCTATAGTCAGGTGAGGGTTTTTTTCGCTGGGTGGGTTGTGTTCATCTCTTCATTCATTTTAAAAGGGGAAAAAAAAAAAACCAAACAAACCCAACCAAACCAAACCAAACAACTTTGCCCTGTCCGCACTGAGAGGAAAGGAAAAAACTAATTCCAGGAGAAGAATTCTGGGATCCTTACCAGCAGAGACGTTCTCTAAACACACAATCACAGAACTATAAAACCAAAGGTTCTTCCACAGAACAAATCAATATCAATGAATAATTCAGAAACAAAAAGAAAAGAAAAAAAAACCTGAAAGGATCCTTGCAGTACTTTTGGCTTTACACAGGCTCCTTTGCTATTTCCATATTACTAATTAATCATATCTGCTGTAGAGTCCAAACCAAGGTTCTACCACTTGGCAACTTATCTTTGTATGTGGTAAGATGCAGAAGTAGTATAAATAAATGTATTCTGCAGCTTTTCTCAAAACAGCGTTTCTATAAAACCAGTTCCATGTGTTTGATGATGCAGAACACTGTTTATTTAAAAGGTGTAGATGCAAAAATCTGTTTGTTGCAAGAGAAACTCTGCACTAAACACACATAATACTTATTGTATTTTGAGAAAGCAAAGAGGGGGAAGAGGATGACAGGACCACAGATGTCATAAGACGCTCCCCATTTCCTCATAACTGAGATCAGCCTTAGGCATGAAATATATTACATACAACTCCAGCAGAGTTGTGTTGTGTCAAGGAATATATTGAACACAAAAAAAATCTATCACAAAAAAAAAGTGAAAGTGAAAATTTATGATCTCTTACCCACCCGAAGAATAAATCTTATGAAGCACAACAAAACTAAACTTTCACCCTTATTACCCGATTGAGTAAAATTTGCTACTTAACACACTTACTCAACAGGCAAAGCTTGCAATTATAAAAAAAACATGATTTAGGCATTAGATTGGTTATTTCTAGAAACAGATACTAACATTAAGTAGACTAACATATTCACTGTCATCCTGAAGAGGGCAGTTAGACAACATCAAAGGAATGCTATAAAATCTTAAGTAATATCTGTAGGGCACTGTTCTGTTAAACCTGCTATATTAAATCTGGACTATTTTTATTATAAGAACAAGATACAAATCACTTCATCTTGATGCCATCATTCTTCTTAGTCTACCTTTCACTTGTCATGAAACAGTATTTCTGGGAAATTCAGATACTCCAGTTATGTCCCCACTATTTGAGAGACTTGTTCCTGTTGATCTCCGTGTATTTTGCATCTTTGAACTATTTTGAATGAATATAATAGGTAGAAAGTATACTTCAGAAAGCAACATTTTGCAAAAGGTTGTCTTAGATTTCCTATAACAGATTCAAAACACAATTTCATCCTCACACTGAAGATAGCAAAGCATTCTGTAATACATCCTCAATAGCAGCTCTTGAGGGGCGGAGAAGCAAGAGTGAAACAAGGAGGGGCAGGAATACAAAGTTACAGGATTACTACATACAGAACTGAAGAACATCCTACAGTCCACTATAGAATTTCCAATGGATACAATGCTGATACAATCAAATTCCTAACTTTTTGTAGCATTGGTTACTCCTTTTCAGATACAACAACAGTAAAAAGCATAAGCACTTGGCTGAAAAAAATTCAGCTTCCAATTAACATCAGGCAATATCAACTCTGTCACTTCTTATCTACCTGTCTCTATCATTAGTTAATATCAGTTCTATCAGTTTGTTTCTATGAAGTAATGTTAATTATATGAAATTACTATAATAATTATATGAAATACTATAAAGGCATAGGGCAGAACTATACTTGGTATGAACTCATCAGAATAATAATGTTAGCACTGATCTTGTTAGTTTGACAGGATTTTCTGATAGACGGAGAAGATTTAAATGTTATTGCTGCTACAGTCACCTCTTAAGAATTTCATCATAACAGCAACACAGGAACTAACAACAACAGTAATATTAAGCAGCTACTAGAAAATAGTGGCCGGATCAAAAAGGAACGTTACTGTTGTTTTACCTAGAAAATTCAACATACCAAAAAAGTACGCTGCTAAGCAAATGCTCTACAAAAATTTCTTCCATTACGCAAGAGGTGGTCATGAAATATTAAAAGTTTTATTTAAAACGATTAATTATGTGCATGTCTGTGGCAGATAATCAGATTTGTATAGCTTGAGCTGTATTAAATTAGATTAATTTTACTCTATTAGTCCAACATTATAGTAACAAAAACACAAATGGAATATCAGGAAAAGAATAAAAGAGACTGTGGAATTATTTGCCAAAGAAAGCACTAAAGCATTATTTTTTGGCACACTATGGGCTGTACAAAACACTTGCAAATGTACAACTGGCAAAGAATGCACTACCACGTCACCTACCCATTCTTATCCATCTGTTTAAAGTAAACTGTGACCAGTGCTGAAATTTACCTCCAAAACGACTTCTGGGTTTTATTTGGAATCATTTTCCCAAAATGAAGAGAAGGGACTAAATGCATATTTTGATGACTTCTCAGTATCGAGAAGACAATATATTCAGAATGCTTATTTACTTTTATTTTTGTTTAGGGTGACTCATAATGTCATGATGAAAAGTACTGAAAAATCTACAAATGTGTCCAGAAAATTCACCCAAGGACAAAATGAAGAGAGTATAGACACTAGTTGAAAACTACACTGTTTATGCAATCCAGGTATCTATAATAGGAGAAAGCAAGCTAAACCCCATGCTACTCTATTTACAGCACCCCATGAAATTTCCAGTATTCTGCAGATGAAAAGAAGCTGTGAGATCATACTTTGTAGAAGTTGTAAAATATAAAAAAAAAAAAAAAAAAAAAAAAAATTGTGACCACAGGAAGAATAAGGAGTCTCTTATGATCCAAGTGTAACATTACTGCCCTGTTAAACAGGACTCATCAATACTTCTATCAAGATCCTGAAGTGCACTGGAAAAGCAATTGCAGAACTTTCAACAGCTCAATTCATTTCTCTGACCCAGATATCCGTTTCTAAACGAAAATACCCAACAATGAATATGAAAAATGAACCAGACAAAAATGTGAACTGTTTGACAACAAACAAGACATCTCTGCTTTGCAGACAAGTGCATATCAAAGATGGTTGCTTCTGCCACAGAGATGAGGGAAGCAGAGCTTAGGAAGTAAAATAAGACTTCATATAATTTGTTTATGGAGTAATTAGATGCTACAGCAACAAACAAAAAAGAATGAATTAATGATAACAATGAAAGATGCAGAGGAACAGTCAGCACAGTGACGGTTTCAGCTGCACATACCATGTGCAGCTCAAAATCAAAGCACTAATAATCAAGTGGAGTGGGAGGGTCGTTGAAGTATGGTTGGTAAAATGGTGCTGATCCCTTTGGGAAAATGTAGTGACAATAAAACGGGGGAACAGATTGCAAGAGGCAAGAAAATGAAGAGCAGAGAAGCTGGAAGAGAACTTTCACCCAAAAATGCATTCAAGTCAGGGTAGTAGTTACCATTTGCCTGGATCCAATCCAAAATACAGGCTAAGAAACAGTCTCTTCATCTCTGTGAAGATGCTGTTGTCAGAGTGACCATTCTTTCGTTCTCCTTCTTACATACATAAGTATTTTTTTTCAGTAGTGTGACTGAAACTATCTAGTTGAGTGAATACCTAAGCACAAAGTAAAAACGGAAGGTGGTCTTATGTCCTGAGGAGTCACTGTTTAGAGTTAGATTATTTCTGACTGTTCATCCAAATCAAAAAAAATCCAAACTAATTGTCCTGGTTTCGGCTGGGATAAAGTTAATTTTCTTCCTAGTAGCTGATATAGTGCTGAGTTTTTGATTTAGCATGAGAATAATGTTGATAACACACTGATGTTTTAGTTGTTGCTAAGTAGTGCTTACACGAGTCAAGGATTTTTCAGCTTCTCATGCCCTGCCAGTGAGAAGCTGGGAGGGGGCACAGCCATGACACCTGACCCAAACTGGCCAAAGGGATGTGCCATACCATATGACATCATGCTCGGTATATAAGCTGGGGGTGAGTGGGCCAGGGGGCAGTGATCGCTGCTCAGGGACTGGCTGGGCATCGGTCGGCAGGTGGAGAGCAACTGCATCATGCATCACTTGCTTTGTATATTATTATTATTATTGTTACTACTACTATTTTATTTTATTTTATGTCAATTATTAAACTGTTCTTATCTCAACCCATGAGTTTTCTCACTTTTACTCTTCTGATTCTCTCCCCCATCCCACCAGGGCTCAGGGAGTGAGCGAGCGGCTGTTTGGTGCTTAGTTGCTGGCTAGGGTTAAACCATGACACTAATTCATTATCACAGTGCATCAAAGGGCCCTTTAGTATCTGCTTCTAATGTGCTGTTGCAGAGTATATAAACCAAGAATAGTAATAACATGTAAAGTCAATTAAGACTAACCAAGTTGAATTTCCTGGGACCAAAACTGTTTAATCAAGCACGTTTCCAAACGTGATGGAAGAAACCCCACTAACAAGTGTTAGAAACACACCCCACCCCCATCGATGACTTCATATTCAAGAGCACATAGGATATCTAATCTGTTATGGTTAATTCATATCTCAATACCATCTATGTCATATGGAGCCTAAACAATTATGTCAACAGGAAAACTTACATTTATGCTACCACTTACACAGTTGTGAAGGCATCAGATGGCTTTCAGTAGTGTTTTGGACCAGAAAATTGAAACTTGCTTGTCCACAAAGCTAGATGGAGATGTTGTACTCCAAACTCTTCTTTAAGATAAAGATAGAATTTCCTTGAAAAACTCTCTATAGCCATGACTAGAGGCACTACGAACTTGTATACAGAGCTGCTGGTTTACAGAAGCCTTCATGTGTTAGGACTGGATTGATTCAGGTAGCCTATGGATAGGTTTTCCAGTCCACCGTTTGTGAAAATATTTCATTGAGAGGAATACAGAACCAGTCTCTGTCTCAAAGACAACAAACTGGTAGCTGTCTTTTAGAAACACCTATAAATCAACCTAATTTGTTCTGGGCACAGAATAAATTCCAATCAGTAATGCAGACATATGATTTCTAACTTTTAAAAGTATGCATTGAAAAGGGATAATGTCAAAAATTAGAAGCAAATCAAGCAAAATTAAGTAAAGGGAAAGCATTAAATACAACGATATGACATATATCAGGAACAAACAAGCCTAGCATTGGATGAACAGGTAAGTTTCAAAAAATTGGCAAACAAAGCATTAAAAAAAAATTTCTGACTGATCCTTTTCAAGATGATATATAAGATTATCATTGTAGGAGTTGAACACATAAAGAAACCCTTCTCATTTTACTGGAAAAAAAAAATCTTATGTTAAGTAACTTTTGCCAGAGAATACCTACAAAACACACAATATGCTTTGGTTTTACTGAAAGAAGATCAGCTCCTTTGACTGAAAGGGGTTTTTTTCCATACAAAAGTTTCATCCAAATATCTGGAGTCCCAGAGACTTCTTTGTATGTGGCATTTTAAGAGTAAGTTGGTATTATTTCCATATACTTTCACAAATCATTAACTGTTAAGGGATTTACATAATTGATGTTACAATGTCCTCCTTATCGCGCACAGAAAAGCCTTGCATTTTCTGAGACAAATTTGGTCAGCTTTCCACATGTAGGTCCTTGCTATATGGATAGGTAAGACTTTTTTAAAATGCTTAAATATCATGCCTCCAAGCGCTTTAAGACCTGTCTAAGATCACCTCAACCAAGTTTTATCAAAATTTGGAACTCCTCTGGTCTTAAAAAGGATGGGGGGAGGGGGCAGAGGGAGAATCCTTCCTGCATACCTTTTAGACAACCTTCAAACTGGAGCACTTTTCAGCAATGGACAGGCACAATAGTCCTTAGTCTGGTAGAGAACTTGGATAACTAAACTGACTTTGTATTCACTTTGAAGAGTGCTAAATATGACACTAACTTTCTGAGTGCAAGAAACTACCTCTCCATCTTTGGTTGCACAATCATTCAAAACACCTACCAGAAAAGTCATACTGATTTTACTGTAAGCAGGGACTCATTTTAACAACAAACATTCTAAATATAACCAAATGTAAAATCACATACACAAAGAATATAGTTTATTTTAATAAGATAGGACACACATGATCTCTTATGGCCTCAAATGTGCAAATCTGCAAAGGACTGCTCTAATGATGATCAGCTTTCACTGCTCTTCTCCAGAACAGGACCACATTTCCTACCACTGCTCCCCGTCCTGTTATTTATCTTTTTTTGTATAAAGCTGTGTTTTTCATGCTTAGCATTTTGATGTAGCTCTATGCAACAGCAGCACACAAACATCTTTTTTTTCCCTTTTGAAAATAATGCACCCCTGTTCTTTATAAGCTGGACATTTAGAAGAGATAAAATACTGAAATGTCAAATCTAGCCACCAAAGGGAAAAGACAAAACCATTTTTTTTTTTCCGATAATCCTGTGGTACATAAACTAACCAGGCTCAAATCAAGGGGGAAAAAAAAGTACTAATACTTGTGACAAAGTTATTCAAAGTCAAAGATTTCAGTCTAGGTGGTTTTTTGCATTTGAAATATGACATTGATTTTTTTGTATGCAATTGTTCTGAAAATATTTTGATGAGCAACAGTTAACTTAAATCTTGGACAAAAGCATCCTCACAGAACATTACAGATTAAGTTAAAAATCTATTTTTCCTTTAGGCAAAGTGGCTAGTGAATAGCTAACAATAAAGTAATGCATGCATTTCAGTTCTGTATATCCTTTCAGTGCTCCTGTCCATTAATTAGCCATTGATTTGAAAACGTCGATTTTCCTGATAATGGTTTTATGTGCAGTATGATCAACCTCATTAAATTCGTTTTATTTCACATGAAAAAGTGGATCGCAACTTCACATTTATTTAAACAAACCCAACTGAAAGCAGTATGTTGTTTTTTTTCCTTCATTTTATGCTTAAAGATTTTCAGTTGCTTCTCTACACAAATGGCTAGCCTGGCATATTACAGGATGAAGTTTATGAACTCTTTTTCAGTATAGTAAACAATACACAGTTGTAAGCAAAATTAACTTCCTTAATAACGGCAATATTTATGTTGTTTTCACATGCCCTACAAAAGAGCTGTACATAACACGGGGAAAGAATTTGCTATGGCCATTATAATGACGAATACACCGACCCTTATAAAGCTGAACTTACTGCATCTCCTGTAGCTTTACCTACTGGGTAGGAAAATAAGGAATGATTTAAAACAATACGGTAAACTTTCAACTCCTATTTAATCTCCTAAAGTTGAACTCTGGCAACACAGAGAAGAAATAACAGCAACCAAGTGCTGGAAGTTTTAAAGAAAAGATTCCTTTGACTTAACAACATTGGAAAGCTTCTGTACCTACTCCTTCACCTTCACAGTTCAGATGTGGAGGGTGAACTCATGGGAATGCAATTTATATACTCTCCCTCAAAATTGACCAACTGATTTCAATGACAAAAAAAATAATCTACAAAAAAAAAATATCTAATAAAACCCCTATATGACTACAGGTACACAAGTTAGTTTCTATTGTAAATGTCACATTCCAACACCTAAGAAACCTAACAAGCTGCTACATTTACCAACTTTCTGTATTGTTTAAAGTGCACCTATTTAAAACCAAGAAATAATATTTCTTCATATACACCTTATGTATTCCATAGTTCTACAGAGTATTTTGCTGCCTATTTAAATACTATTTAGAATTCCCTCCACAATAATCCCATCTATTACTAAACACAATAATTTCTAATGCATATTTTGTCTGAAGAAGTTTTTATTAGCTCAGTTTCTGATTTAATAATGTAATTAAATACATGACTACCTTTCAGTCCCTTGGCCCTATTTCCATGTCTATCAGTCATTTTTGGATTAACTTATTGAACTAGGAACTTGCAGAGAAAGATCTTGAACTTAGAATAATACCAGAGCCACTCTAATATGTATTCTAAAAGGAGCCACCAGAACATATCAAAGTGCAGTGCCAGGCAGTATTCCCCAAAAAGCATGTCCTCATGGAACAGGTGCTTGCATGTAAGAACTGTCCAAAGCTGTGAAATCACAGGGTAACTGACATCTGCATCAGAGCCTTGGACATCAGTGAAGTGTCATATTATTAAATGATAATGAAGCACTTCTGTCACAAAATGTCTTTGGAAAGGTCATGGGCAACTGGTAATAAAGCAAACCAGATTTCTTAAAGATAAAGTCTTCCTCAGTTGCGTACATTTTATTCAACTGTAATTTAATAAAATCCAAAACTAGGAAGACTTCTAAAATTTGACATATAAATTAAAAGGCTGTTGAATAGATGCTGTAACAAACACATGAGCCTGTTAAATAGTAAGCATCTATTCCATGCAAAGAAAAATCCTATTCAGTGTATTGCATATTGATTAAAATGTTCACTTGAAAACTGTGATGAGGAAGATGAAAAAGATTACTAAGGTATAAATTACCTGCAAACAGAGCACTGCCGCTGCGGCTGGAGAGCAGTGAACATCACTATCACAGAGTAGTTACGAGGTGGAGCCTTCACAAATCTTCGGAACTTGTCTCCGTTCATGCGGATGACCGAGCGCCTTGAGCTCCACTCCATCAGCTGTTCCACCTTCTCAGCCAAAAGATTCTGTAATTGAGGACAAGGATGAGGAATGTTTAAGCTTGAACTTCAGGCACTTCGTACCTATATCGACACACACAAGTCTATGGGGCCAGATGGGATCCACCCAAGGGTACTGAGGGAGCTGGCAGAAGTGCTCACCAAGCCACTTTCAATCATTTATCAGCAGTCCTGGCTAACCGGGGAGGTCCCAGTTGACTGGAGGCTAGTAAATGTGACACCCACCTACAAGAAGGACCGGAAGGAAGATCCAGGGAACGACAGGCCTGTCAGTCTGATCTTGGTACCAGGGAAGGTTATGGAGCAGATCATCTTGAGTGCCATCACATGGCACACACAGGACAGCCACGTGATCAGGCCCAGTCAGCATGGATTTACGAAGGACAGGTCCTGCTTGACTAACCTCATCTCCCTCCATGACAAGGTGACCCACTTAGTGGATGAGAGAAAGGCTATGGATGTTGTCTACCTAGATTTAATAAAGCCTTTGACACAGTTTCCCACAGCATTCTCCTGGAGAAACTGGCTGCTCATGGCTTGGATGGGCGTACACTTTGCTGGGTAAAAAACTGGCTGGATGGCTGCGCCCAAAGAGTTGTGGTGAATGGAGTTACATCCAGTTGGAGGCCGATCACAAGTGGTGTTCCCCAGGGCTCAGTATTGGGGCCAGTTCTGTTTAAGATCTTTATCAATGATCTGGATGAGGGGATTGAGTGCACTTTCAGTAAGTTTGCAGATGACACTAGGTTGCACGGGAGTTTTGATCTGCCTGAGGGTAGAAAGGCTCTACAGAGGGATCTGGACCGGCTGGATTGATGGGCCGAGGCCAATTGTATGAGATTCAACAAGGCTAAGTG
>VYZW01055564.1:2821-19972 GCA_013401315.1 Balaeniceps rex
ATGGACCTATACCAGTTCATACAAGTGAACATCTGTCCTCACGTTACCATTTTTAACCTGTAATAATTTGCATCTACATCTCTTTTGTTTGTCCATAATGTTATTTTGTTCATGCATTCTTAAGAATAAGGAATGAATGCACAACAACCTTGATGCTTCTGCTCAGGATGCAGGTGCCTAATTTAATGTGTGCTAGCAGGTAATATTTGTCCACATTTGCACTGGAGTGCAAAGGAAAAGAAAAAGCTATTAGAGATAATGCAAGGATTTACATGATTAAAGCTCTACATAGGAATACCCTGCTGTAGCAACAACCAGAGACCTCCCAATCACTTTCTCCTGCACAGTTTGCAATAAATATACAAGTTACAAATATTACTGCTTCTCTCTAGAACTAAAAGCTATAGCCATAAGATACCCATTTCTTTCATTTCCTTTTGTATGCTTCCAGTTATATTTGATTTTACCCTATAATGAAATACATTTGGCTAAGAGCAGATTTCATCCACTTGCCCACCCCTTGTTAGTACATAGTCCATGCAGCTCATACAATTCAAGGTTTTCCACAGTGAGCCATGAACAAATTATGAAAATTATGCTGGTGCCAAGTGTAGCAGTATTACTGGTACTTGCTTCTATTCTCAAGTCACACTATAGAAATATGATTTAATACTTTTAATAGTAGTATCCTTTTAGTGATAATGGCCAACAAATAGAAATCAGAAAAACTTTACAGAGAGAGGAAGTTCCTTCTACTAGGTTAACTATGTCAGCTGGAGAAACAAAATCAAATCAACTTTTGAGCATGCCAGCTCTTCTTCTGGTCTGCTTAAAACATAGTACATTTCAAGCATACTTCTTCAGAATCTCATTAACTCTTGGGGCAAGCAAACAACCTCTTTCTCACAGGGGCTAGAAACTAGTCCTCATATTTCACAGAAATCTTAGAGTAAGAACCAAATACCAGAATTTCTATTTTCCATTAGTGAACTACTACAGGAAGATACAAAAATCAAGGGAGAGGAAAAGGACTTCATCCATTTTTCCTGTGCTTTAATTTTGTTCTCTCACAACCTGCTGTGCTTCACTGCTTTAATAAAAGGGCAAACAGGAGTACCACTACATGTACACACACACCTCCTTACAGACATTTTCACCATTTATTGTGACCATGTACATCGTGCTCAGACTAAATGATAAGCAGGATGTCCCTTGTCTTCATAATATAAGGGATATAATGAAAGAGCTTTTAGGGTAATGAACAGTCCTGTACCAGAAAAATGGTTCATTCTTTTAGATGCATTACCTTCCACACCAGTATCTAATGAACAAAATTGTTCAAGTGGATAGAAGTCAAATTGCATGGATAAGAGGCCTTTTTATATGTATACCTGGCAAACAAATACTCTGTTATGGATCTGTAATCACTCTACGATCATATGACTATGATGCATCCCTGGAACAGTATTCTAGGGATGCATTATGGTTTAAGTGTTCCATCCAAAAAGTTATGCGAATGGGTTATTAACCTTTTTGTTTCCCCAGAAGTAGCAAATTCCTCTTTATCTGATTGGAAATAAATAGATAGCATAGAGCTCTCAATAACTGATTTGATTTCTAAGCTATTTGTCATATAAGCTGTAATAAATTATTGCTTGTGACAGAAAGTGCATCATATATTGCCTGTGAATCTGCTGGAAAATGCAAAATGCACCATTACTTTAGCCACATTCTCTTTGCAAATCAAACACTGAACCAGAAAGTTAGTAGCTTTCTTCAGAGCTAGAAAAAAATCCACAGTTACCTCAGGAGCCACCTAAAATTTAGAAGCTTAAAGTTATAGTAACCAAACAATACAGATTTGGATTAAAAAATGCAAATTTATATAAAATTATTTTGTTCAGAGAGAAAACCTGGTATTTAAAATTGAAGTTTAAAAGTTTTGTTTCAGCATTTACAAAATGAACAACTTTGATGTGCCTTAGTTGTTCAGACATGTTCAGCAAAGTCTGAATGCAAAGTGTTCAGCTCCATCTGAAATGTGCATCTGATAGTGAAACACCAGTGTCACTATCAATAATATAAAATTGTCCTTTATTGAGTTCCCACATAAAAACTTACCAGTGAAATTTTCTTTCTGAGATCCTTGAAAGGCTATACCTACCTGAACTGCCATCTCCCTTGTTGGAAAAGGACAAATATTTTTGGTGTATGGCCTCTTTTCCCAAACTGCATGCTGCTGAAATTTTCTCGATTAGTGCAAGAACAAAAGACAGTTTTTCTCAGTTCCTGCCTGAGCTTAAACAATTAAGTCTCTGCTGTTATATATGGGATGGAAAGTCCAGAAGAAACTTTATCTGAAACATAAATAGCAAGGAAATAAACATATGAAACAATGTTTCCAGGATATAGTTCAACTTAGTTTCAAAACTAAATTATAACCTTTCATTTATAACTTTCTTAGCTCATACTTTTTTTCTCAAGTGTTCTTGCTTGGCAAGCAGCCAAATCATTCACATCGGTCTGATGAATCTGAGAAGTAGTATTTTAATGATGTTTGTATCTGGAGGACCAGACAATTGTTGCTACAAATCAATGTTTTCCATTTAGCTATTAATAGCTAAAACTGGCTCACTGTGCACATCTCACATTGCAGTTTTTCCCCAAGAAAATCTGACAATATAGAAGTCTAAAACTGTAAGTGACATGCAAAGTGTATAAACTGGTCATGGAAGTTCAAAGTATCTTCAGAAAGTAAAAAAAAAAAAAAAAAAAGTGAAAGATTATCAGATAACCATGTTAGCTATTTCACTTCTGTTAATAACACTTCAGTTTAGAAAGGAATCTGAGTTGGTTTTGGGTTGGGGTTTTTTTGTCCACTTCCTTTTCCTAAGGGAAAATATCAATTTTTGTTGAAAAAAGAATTCACACTTGAAATTTTTATATTAAAAACTACATGTAAACCAAAACCATGTCCTTTTACAATTTCCAATTAAAACTCAGAACATTTCAAGAAAATTGGAAAATTTCTAATAAAATTTCTTTTTTGTGATAAAATTTAGTCACAAACCTATTGTTCTGGCAAGATGTTTTCTCAATTAGTATAAGTTATAATTTAGCTATTTCAGCTAGGGCATTAATAAAAATGGCATCTGTTTATGAATGCCACAAGATAATCTTATAGTACTTGGTGCAACACACTCTGAAAACAAACACACTGAAAAACACACTCGGAAATAAACAGCTTGATTGGAGTCTTTCATTTTTTTAAGTGCAACTACAACTGGAAGGCAGTAATAGTCTTCTGACTACTGTCAGGACAATTTCAAGGCTTTGTCTGTTACCTAATAACATTTATAGAATTCTGAAGCTGCATGGTAATTCCTATTGTTACTCTTTAAAGCAATTATTGTATTAAATTTCAGTCTCACTTACTTTTCTCAGGATTGATATTTTTAAAATATGGATCACTTAATGCTTGCTTCCTGCTCTAAAGCAGGAATCACTTCTCTTTCATTATTATTTTAAAAGTTTTTTCATCCCCCAGCACATTCTCTGAACATATCTTTAGATATGGTAACTCAGAGCAGTGACAGACAATTCCACAACTATCTAATGGAAGTAGATACAAGGCTTGTCTACATATGAGAGCAAAAAGATTAAGCTGCTTTGAAGTAAGGTTACTTGTTCCTCATGAGTGCTTCCAGACTTCAATGTGATTTAGTTTGTATGTAGTGACTTCACACCTTGACAGTCTGCGTACAGACCCGATCTCAGGCAGGAATAACCATAAAATGTTAAACTACCAGTTCTGAGAACAGCAGCACTTTATGAAGCCCTTTTCCCAAAGGATTTGTGTCTCATTAGTGTTCCTGTGTAGATTTTTTGGTACCTGATAACAGATGAATTTACTCCATTCCATTCACATCATCACAAGGACATTACTAAGCACCTTTTTCTATTTGGCCCCTTATTCTCACAAAACATATAGAAACTCACTATCTTTTCAGGTACTTGATGTATTTGTCTGAAACTGAAGACTAAAATCTTTATTAAAGATAAGACATAGACACAAGCTTACAAGTGTATATACAGAGAAAACACAACCTGTTAGTTTACTCCCTTAACAAAACAGGCTGAAAATGAGAGGAACATCTCAAAACTGTACAATGGACTGACACAAGAGCCCTTTCTCTTCACTGCTAGATTCATTGTACAACTAGCCTCTTTTCCTGTTTCATTTACTCCTCTTTAAAACTGACAAAATGTTTCCCTCATCCTACTCTTGGTATGTCCCAAATATTTAGTTCATAAGCTTTTCAGGGCATGGATTATTTTTTACAACAAAAATAATAATTTGGATCCCCATATTTTCAACAACTGCAATGTAAATCATTAGTATCTATAAGAAAACTGCATACCATAAGAACTAAAATGTCTACTCTAAGAGTATTTGATTGGAAAACAAAAAGACAAACCAACACAAGCAAACAAGGAAAATAACACATTGGGGCGGGAGCGGGGTGGGCAGGGAGAATAATACATGTGCAGAAATGGATCTGAAACAAGTAATTATATCTAGAGCTTAGTAACTCATTAATATGTGGGCAAGCATTTGTCTTTTTTACGTCCCCAGCCCCCATGGGAAGAAATAATAAAGAGAAGACATGGATTTTAGTTGAAATTAGCTATGCATCTGTTTCTATGCAAAGTAAAAGTCTAACAGTTCTGGAAAGGATCAGAAACATCGAGAAATAGGATGCAGCAGATAAAGACATTTTCTATTTTTGTGCTGCATAGATTGGGTTTTCAGGCTGCATAGATTTTTCTGTCAGATCGTATCTGGGCAAGATCTAAGAACTGAACTTAATTGGTATGGAAGAGGGGAAAATGTTGTAAATGTAGGCTTTAAAGACCACTTAAAAATGAAAAGGTGAATTTATTATTATGTCCCAAACCCTCATCACTTTCATACAAGTAAATCTGTTTTAGCTTTGCTACCAGCAAATTTCTCTAATGTTTGACACAATGAAAGATGGGTTATGCAAAGATTGTGTGGAGACAGTAGGTATTATCAGCTATAGAAGCTGTAACATATGGATTATCATAGAATCATAGGACAGTTTGGGTTGGAAGGGACCTTTAGAGGTCATCTAGTCCAACCCCCCTGCAGTGAGCAGGGACATCATCAACTAGATCAGGTTGCTCAGAGCCCCATCCAACCTGACCTTGAATGTTTCCAGGGGTGGGGCATCTACCGCTTCTCTGGGCAACCCGTTCCAGTGCTTAACCACCCTCATTGTAAAAAATGTCTTCCTTATATCTAGTCTAAATGAGCCCTCTTTTAGTTTAAAACTATTACCCCTTGTCCTATCACAAGAGGCCCTGCTAAAAATTTTGTCCCCATCTTTCTTACAAGCCCCCTTTAAGTATTGAAACGCCACAATAAGGTCTCCCTGGAGCCTTCTCTTCTCCAGGCTGAACAACCCCAACTCTCTCAGCCTGTCCTCGTAGCAGAGGTACTCCAGCCCTCTGATCATTTCTGTGGCCCTCCTCTGGGCCTGCACCAACAGGTCCGTGTCTTTCCTGTGCTGAGGACTCCAGGGCTGGATGTAGTACTCCAGGTGGGGTCTCACCAGAGCCGAGTAGAGGGGCAGAATCACCTCCCTCAACCTGCTGGCCACGCTTCTTTTGATGCAGCCCAGGATACAGCTGGCCTTCTGGGCTGCAAGCGCACATTGCCAGCTCATGTCTGGTTTTTCATCCACCAGTACCCCCAAGTCCTTCTCGGCAAGGCTGCTCTCAATCCCTTCATCCCCCAGCCTGTATTGATACCGGGGGGTTGCCCTACCAAGGTGCAGGACCTGGTATTTGGCCTTGTTGAACCTCATGAGTCCCACTTCTTGAGCTTGTCCAGGTCCCTCTGGATGCCATCCCATCCCTCAGGCGTGTCAACCACACCACTCAGCTGCACCGTCTGCAAACTTGATGAGGGTGCACTCAATCCGGTGCACTCGATCCTGCTGTCAATGTCATTGATGAAGATATTAAATTCTACTGGTCCCAATACAGACTCCTAAGGGACACCACTTGCCACCAATCTCCATCTGAACATTAAGCCGTTGACCACTACCCTCTGGATGCAACCATCCAACCAATTCCTCATCCACCGAACAGTCCACCCATCAAATCCATATCTCTCCAATTTAAAGAGAAGGATGTTTTTAGGGATCATGTCAAAGGCCTTACAGAACTCCAGACAGACGACATCCATAGCTCTTCCCTTGTCCACTGATGTAGTCACTCCTTCGTAGAAGGCCACTAGGTTGGTCAGGCAGGACTTGCCCTCGGTGAAGCCATGCTGGCTGTCTCAAATCACCTCCCTGTCCTCCATGTGCCTTAGCATAGCTTCTAGGAGGATCTGTTCCATGATCTTCCCAGGCACAGAGGTGAGGCTGACAGGTTGGTAGTTCCCAGGGTCCTCCTTTCTTCCCTTTTTAACAATGGGCACAATGTTTCTCTTTTCCAGTCACTGGGGACTTCACCTGACTGCCATGACTTTTCAAACATCATGGAGGGTGGCTTGGAAACTACATCAGCCAGTTCCCTCGGGACTCCAGGATGCATCTCGCCAGGTCCCATAGACTTATGTATGTTCAGGTTCCTCAGGTGGTCATGAACCTGATCTTCTCTTACAGTGGGAGGGACTTTGCTCCCCCAGTCCCTGTCTTGCGGTCCATCCACGCAAAAGATATGGGAAGAGAGGTTGTCAGTGAAGACTGAGGCAAAAAAGTTGAGTACCTCAGCCTTCTCCTCGTCAATCGCTACCAGGTTGCCAGTCATGTTCATCAGGTGGGCATGCCTTCTTTGACCTTCCTTTTCTGGCTGACATACCTGTAGAAGCCCTTCTTATTATTCTTATTATATTATTTGCCTCCCTTGCCAAGTTCAGCTCCAGCCACACCTTGGCCTTCCTGACCCCATCCCTACACAACCAGGTAGCATCCCTATACTCTTCCCAGGATACCTGTCCCTGCTTCCCCTGCCTGCGCATTTCCTTCTTGCCCTTTAGTTTGACCAGCAGGTCTCAACTTATCCATGCCAGTCTCTTGCCTTCCTTTCCTGACTTCTTACACCTGGGGATTGAGAGGTCTTGCGCTCTATGGAAAGCATCCTTAAAGATCTGCCAGCTCCATTCTGCTCCCTTGTGCCTGAGAGCAGTTTCCCAGGGGGTCCTATTGACTAATTCCTTGAGCAGCTGGGAGTCTGCTTTCCTAAAATTCAGGGTTCTGACTTCATTCTTCACCTGACCCATATCCCTCAGGACTGCAACTCCACCACTGCATGATCACTGCAGCCCAGTGGTTATACAAGGTGATAACCAACAACATTAAACTGAGATTGTCACTTTTTAAAAAATGGCAGGAATTAGGTAAATTGAGGGGTTTTAATGTTCTTACAGAATTTATTTAGACTTACGGGGAGAGGGCAGTATCCTAGGGAGCAAGCACTTCCCAGAGATGCAGAGTGTATGTTTTATGTGCTGATTCACAAATGTGTATTGTCTTGGAGCCAGGTTAAAAATTTTTGATTCAGCAGTAATTGAAGATCAGAAACTAAAACTCTGCTACAAGCAAAATTTCTATAGACTGTTTGTTTCCAAGGTGGGTAATACAGCATTTTGAAAGGACTGAAATGTTTCCCTTTTTTCCACAAGTTCTGAATAGAGGGTGACAATGCATTATGTACCCTGACAACACTATAGGCTGCATGTAAATGGCAAGACATTTTCACTCTACCCTGCTCCCTGAAATACTATCCTCCCAGGCTTAAAGGCAGAGGTTTATTGGTATAGAGTATCACAATTTAGACACAGTCTCATTTCATCCTACTTTTCACCAAATTCTTTAAAAGCAACATCACAACAGCACTAATATGTCTTCTAAATAAAAACAGTCAAAAAGGGCTGGGTTTGATGGAATATGAGCATCTGAAATAACCTGAAACAGTGTTTCTTAACTGTTTTGTTTTCCAGATAGCTAAAATTTAGGTGTACCCAAAAAGCTGCCATCTGAAAGCCACTAATCTGTATGTTATCCCTATGGTTAAGTAAAAATGATTCTGAGAAAAACTGCTTGTATTTCTATCAGTATATTGCTTTAGTCAAAATATAGTTAACAGTGGGATCGAAATGTTCTGTTACTTATGCAGTGATAGAGCCTGCTTTTGTTGTCCTCTGTGGGCTTTGATCATTAAAGTAATGACCACAATTAATTTTCACCCAGAAGGGAAATATTTTTGTCAGTGTTGTGCTGCAAGTCCAACTTTTAGAGGCTCTGTGGGTACAGATTGCATATTAGACAAAATTAGCCATAGAGAGCATGCTCTTAGCTCTATTGCTTCTTCTGTGTCAAGTGTTATTGACATAATGTCTACCAAAAAAATTTTAAATTCCTGAAGAATTAAGTAAGGACAGTATAAGAGAACTCCCTGCCCTCTCCTCCCAGTATTTCATGATATTCCATGTCAATCAAGTTCAGAGCTGGGTTAGTGGTGCCATATATTACCAACTCTAAAAAAGAGGGTCAAGGCAAACTGCTGTTTTGACTCTCATAGCTGGGAGCAACGCTTTTAATAGGCGTGTACATCTGCTGCATAGAGAATGAAATTCTCCTTGGCTAGTTGCATCCATGCCCATCTGTTGGGATGGCATGCTGCCTGCTCGCAGGTTGGTCACATCATTGCCACATGGCACAAATGCCAGAATAGGGACAGATTATTTGGCCTGCCTGCTTCTCAGTAAAAGTGAGCAGATCTTCTGCAGGACATCATTACAAATGCTAGCAGTACCACTTTGATAACAGGTGGTATTCAAACTTGGTTGCTGCTCAATATATTTTCATATTGTAGCACCTAACCAATAGACATTTCCACAAGTTCTTTCATATATGCAGCAGTCAGTCTTTTGGTGAAGACTGGCTTAACCAAATTATACTATGAGATATTTGCACTCTCTTTTTAGCACAAAATACTTGTAAAAACAGCAAGTATTTTGTATGGTCATTCCATATCATTAACTTCTAACTAGTAGTGGAGACAGCGAGATCGAGTGCACCCTCAGCAAGTTTGCAGATGACACCAAGCTGAGTGGGGCAGTTGACACGCCTGAGGGACGGGATGTCATCCAGAGGGACCTGGACAGGCTGGAGAGGTGGGCCTGTGCAAACCTCATGAAGTTCAACAAGGCCAAGTGCAAGGTCCTGCACTTGGGTCGGGGCAACCCCCGATATCAATACAGGCTGGGAGATGAGGGGATTGAGAGCAGCCCTGCGGAGAAGGACTTGGGGGTACTGATGGATGAAAAGCTGGACATGAGCCAGCAGTGTGCGCTTGCAGCCCAGAAGGCCAACCCTATCCTGGGCCGCATCAAAAGAAGCGTGGCCAGCAGGTCGAGGGAGGTGATTCTGCCCCTCTACTCGGCTCTGGTGAGACCCCACCTGGAGTACTGCGTCCAGCTCTGGAGCCCTCAGCACAAGAAGGACATGGAGCTGTTGGAGCGGGTCCAGAAGAGGGCCACGAAAATGATCCGAGGGCTGGAGCACCTCTGCTACGAGGACAGGCTGAGAGAGTTGGGGCTGTTCAGCCTGGAGAAGAGAAGGCTGCGGGGAGACCTTATTGCGGCCTTTCAGTACTTAAAGGGGGCCTATAGGAAAGATAGGGACAGTCTTTTTAGTGAGGCCTGTTGTCACAGGACAAGGACTAATGTTTTTAAACTAAAGGAGGGGAAACTTAGGTTAGATATAAGGAAAAAAGTTTTTACAGTGAGGGTGGTGAAGCACTGGAACAGGTTGCCCAGAGAGGTAGTGGAGGCCCCATCCCTGGAAACATTCAAGGTCAGGTTGGACGGGGCTCTGAGCAACCTGATTTAGTTGATGATGTCCCTGCTCACTGCAGGGGGGTTGGACTAGACGACCTCTAAAGGTCCCTTCCAACCCAAAGCATTCTATGATTCTATAATTCTATGATTCTATGATTCTATTAAGCTGAACCTTCCAATCCGAAGCTCATTTGCTGCCTTTTCAGACTCTGAAGAGATCTCTATCTTGACATTTACCAAAATAACAGGTTTCCTTTCTGAATAGCAGAAACAGTATTTTGATACATTTCTCAAAATAGCAATATTCCTCTTTGATCTCTTATTATGGAGAAATGTTGACTTTTTCTGAGCATAAACACAGATGATCTTATTTTGTTGAATTCATTTGAACCAATAGTTAGATGAATGAAAAGATCCTTTCCCAACAAATTTGTTCATAAGCTATTCTCCTAGCACCACTTTCAAATTAAGTAGAAGCAACATCAAATTTCCCATTTTGGGGAAGTTATTTATAGAATAGAGTTATTTCATCTATTAGTAAGTTAACTTAGGTGTCTTGAGCACATATCTTTTTTATTGTTTAAGTTCTTCCTGATACTTCCTGAAAAAACTCCAGAGTGTGTGTACAAGCATATGGCTCCTGCTAAAGATGAGGTATATATTAGTAATAGTTGAAAATGGCAAAAGTGAATTATTTATAAAGATAGGAATCTTTTTATTAAGTTTTGGTAAAAAGCAATGTGAATAAGGTCAGAATCTTCACTTAAACTTGAAAAATATATTGCTTAAAGCAAATTCATAAATACAGATTTTCTCAGGACCATTATGTCATTATTCATCGTAACAAGTATAAGGAAATATATCTAGGACTAAGAAATACTGCAGTGCTCTTTGCACTAATATAAAGGTAAGCTACTGTATTGTTTTTATTAGTATTAGCTGCATTTTTATATTGCTTCTTTATCAATAATGGTTTGTTTTATGAAGCCTCATATATTACAAAAAAAAAATTAAGGACAAACTATTTAAAGTCAGCACCAGAAAACATAAATCTGAATTGTTAGAGTCCTAAACATACAAATAAGTAATCACATAGGATCACAAACAGTGCAGAGGGAATTAGGTGAACAGTCCAAAAGGGAAAAATTCCATTTGAATTTAGAAGAAAACAGAAGGTTAAAAATGGACCCTATACAGAGATTTGTGATATTAGAAGTGTGCAGGTGGGGGACAAGGTTTGGCTACCTCCCCTATTATCACTGGTTGATGAGTGGCTCATACTTCTATGTCACACACTATGGTTATGCTGTGAAGCATCTCTGGCAGGTCAAGGGAGGTGATTCTCCTCCTCTACTCTGCTCTCGTAAGACCCCCACCTGCAGTACTGCATCCAGTTCTGGGGTCCCTAGTGCAAGAAAGACATGGACCTGTTGGAGTGGGTCCAGAGGAAGACCACAAAAATGATCAGAGGAGTGGAACATCTCCCCTGTGAGGAAAAGCTGAGAGAGTTGGGGTTGTTCAGCCTGGAGAAGAGAGGGCTCTGGGGACGCTTTATTGCAGCCTTTCAGTATTATTGGGGGCTTATAAGAAACATGGAGAGAGACTTTTTACCAAGACCTGTAGTGACAGGAAAAGAGGTAACGGTTTTAAACTGGACAAGGGTAGGGTTAGACTGGATATAAGGAAGAAATTTTTTACAGTGAGGGTGCTGAGACACTGGGACACATTGCCCAGAGAAGCTGTGGATGCCCCATCATAGGGAATGTTCAAGGTTAGGTTGGATGGGGATATCACCTGATCTAGTGAAAGATGTCCCTTCCCATAGCAGGAAGGGTTGGACTAGATGATCTTTAAAGGTCCCTTCCAACCGAAACCATTCTATGAGTCTGTGATTCTATGATTCTATGAATATTGGGTCTGTGTCCTCCGATTCTATGTTTTCTTTTAATAATCACAGTATGTATCAGTGAGTACTTTAAAATATCTTAAATATAATTTTAGCATTCAGATTTTTTTTAAACTCATGTATCACTTACTAATAAGCAAAACCAATAGGTTGAACAGGGCAAACATTGATAAAGTAACCCAAATATTTACCTTTATAAACCCATACATTTGCACTGGCAGCATCTGCAGTGTTATCTATTCAATTTCTGCTGAAAATGAACAGTCATTAGCAAATGTATTTGTACAAAATGAGAATACTATGACTATCGTGGTAAATGTTCAGAAGAAAATTGAATACCTTAGGTCCCCATCTTGATAATTAAATGCTCAGATATACAATCAAAAGTGAAGTGTGATATTATGTGAACAAACTACGTAATGCAAACTCAAATAAGTGAACACTCATATTTAGTTTACAACGTACAACCCATCAGTATGCTGAAATCTTCTCACTCGAATTTTTTGATTGAAGCTGCTTCTTGATGGAATGTTAGTTTGGTTTAGGGCTTGTTTTTTCACATAACTACTTTCTGTTTAAAAAAATCAATAGAAATTTTAACGTGTAAACCCCTTTCTCAAGAAAGACATTGAAAGTTGAATCAGAATCCAGAACAGTGTTATGTTAACGGTGCTATTATGTTGTATTTTAGGTACCTAATCAAACCCAGTCATCTGTTGGGTCAAGATCTGTAAGTCCCATTCCCCAACAATGTAGAAGCTACTAGTACATCATAGAGAACATAAACCTAGGAAAAGAGGGGCTACTCCAACAGAGAAATGGTAGTATAGGGGACTGCAGAAAAAAACTACCATGAAACCACAATATCTTTTCAAATACAATATTTTTATTTTTATCAGGAAGCTTTCCCTGATTTCAGCCAGCAGTACGTTACAAAAAACCTGAACTTTTATGTAGAAACTGTTGAAAATTAGATAGGATCATTTTTAGACACTTTTCCCACAGGCATACCTTTATTCTTTTAATTTCTCTAATATTAACATTTTTTTTATAATTACTGTTTTTATAAATATCATGGCCTATTTNAGTGTGCAGGTGGGGGACAAGGTTTGGCTACCTCCCCTATTATCACTGGTTGATGAGTGGCTCATACTTCTATGTCACACACTATGGTTATGCTGTGAAGCATCTCTGGCAGGTCAAGGGAGGTGATTCTCCTCCTCTACTCTGCTCTCGTAAGACCCCCACCTGCAGTACTGCATCCAGTTCTGGGGTCCCTAGTGCAAGAAAGACATGGACCTGTTGGAGTGGGTCCAGAGGAAGACCACAAAAATGATCAGAGGAGTGGAACATCTCCCCTGTGAGGAAAAGCTGAGAGAGTTGGGGTTGTTCAGCCTGGAGAAGAGAGGGCTCTGGGGACGCTTTATTGCAGCCTTTCAGTATTATTGGGGGCTTATAAGAAACATGGAGAGAGACTTTTTACCAAGACCTGTAGTGACAGGAAAAGAGGTAACGGTTTTAAACTGGACAAGGGTAGGGTTAGACTGGATATAAGGAAGAAATTTTTTACAGTGAGGGTGCTGAGACACTGGGACACATTGCCCAGAGAAGCTGTGGATGCCCCATCATAGGGAATGTTCAAGGTTAGGTTGGATGGGGATATCACCTGATCTAGTGAAAGATGTCCCTTCCCATAGCAGGAAGGGTTGGACTAGATGATCTTTAAAGGTCCCTTCCAACCGAAACCATTCTATGAGTCTGTGATTCTATGATTCTATGAATATTGGGTCTGTGTCCTCCGATTCTATGTTTTCTTTTAATAATCACAGTATGTATCAGTGAGTACTTTAAAATATCTTAAATATAATTTTAGCATTCAGATTTTTTTTAAACTCATGTATCACTTACTAATAAGCAAAACCAATAGGTTGAACAGGGCAAACATTGATAAAGTAACCCAAATATTTACCTTTATAAACCCATACATTTGCACTGGCAGCATCTGCAGTGTTATCTATTCAATTTCTGCTGAAAATGAACAGTCATTAGCAAATGTATTTGTACAAAATGAGAATACTATGACTATCGTGGTAAATGTTCAGAAGAAAATTGAATACCTTAGGTCCCCATCTTGATAATTAAATGCTCAGATATACAATCAAAAGTGAAGTGTGATATTATGTGAACAAACTACGTAATGCAAACTCAAATAAGTGAACACTCATATTTAGTTTACAACGTACAACCCATCAGTATGCTGAAATCTTCTCACTCGAATTTTTTGATTGAAGCTGCTTCTTGATGGAATGTTAGTTTGGTTTAGGGCTTGTTTTTTCACATAACTACTTTCTGTTTAAAAAAATCAATAGAAATTTTAACGTGTAAACCCCTTTCTCAAGAAAGACATTGAAAGTTGAATCAGAATCCAGAACAGTGTTATGTTAACGGTGCTATTATGTTGTATTTTAGGTACCTAATCAAACCCAGTCATCTGTTGGGTCAAGATCTGTAAGTCCCATTCCCCAACAATGTAGAAGCTACTAGTACATCATAGAGAACATAAACCTAGGAAAAGAGGGGCTACTCCAACAGAGAAATGGTAGTATAGGGGACTGCAGAAAAAAACTACCATGAAACCACAATATCTTTTCAAATACAATATTTTTATTTTTATCAGGAAGCTTTCCCTGATTTCAGCCAGCAGTACGTTACAAAAAACCTGAACTTTTATGTAGAAACTGTTGAAAATTAGATAGGATCATTTTTAGACACTTTTCCCACAGGCATACCTTTATTCTTTTAATTTCTCTAATATTAACATTTTTTTTATAATTACTGTTTTTATAAATATCATGGCCTATTTGCAAACACACCTCTACTAGTGGGCAGATGAGAAGCAATTAGGAACTCTTCCTAATTGCAAGAAATTAATATGGCAAGAAATGCAACTCCTCAGATGTGTATGATGAGTTAAATAGAAATTGATTCTAAAACACACTTAGCAGGATTCTGTAGTTTAATAATTTATTGTAAAAAGAATTAAATTTTTAAGATTTTATTTTAAGGACTTATTTATCAGTTTCATTACCAGCAAATAAGTTTATAGGGGATCCCATGAAGGGACTTTGAAGTTTTTTCAGAACAAATTATGAAAGATAAAACATAAAGACTTCCAGTAATTAAAAATAAGATCAGTGACAAAATAACTGATGCCAGTGCATATGAAAACTGAGCAAAATATGTTTTCATAATACTGAAGTGATAGAAATGTAATGACAGTAAATTAATTGAAAAGCTTACTTCTGGGTTGTTCCATTCACCTAACAGGAAAGATATTTCTTCAAGCATCTGTGCATTATGCAAGAGGTAGTAATAGCAGATTGTAAGAAACATGCATAAAGTTAGTGAATAGACTTGGATATCACAACTAGATGTCTCTATGGTGGTACTGGAAAAAGTTTGCTTGAAAATCAAGAAAAGATCAAAACATGCCAGCTGTAGAAAATTAAAATGCACCAACCAAGTGAACTTTACTAATATTTTCATACTTGATCATTTTTTACAGTGAAAGTAATGTAGTTATACAGGTTTCCAAAAACACCTGTGTGATTTTAATTCCACTAAAAGCCAAGAGAATTTGTGTTCATAAACCACAAAACCAAGATTTTGTACAAGTATAGCTATTTTAGTAGAGAGTGATTTTTTTTTTACCAAAAAACATACAGCACAGATGCAACTGTATTGCTATAAGGTTGCCTAAGCCCAGACAATTTATATTCTGTCTCCACATATATATTAGAGAAAGGCTATCAGTATTCACACATAATGTATATGACCAGTATAGAATATAACAAAATGCTCACCTATGAATTATCATAGATAAGGTAGTATGACTTTCCAAGTAGTTGTTACACTCAACAGTTTCACCTGTAGTGAAAAACAATAAACTAAGGATGGTTCATCTGTGTATGCTATCCATTTCTCACCCAGTAAAGAAATAATCTCCTCAAAGAATCAAAATCTCACATGGCTGTTTTGGAGGGGAAAAAAATGTATTTTTAGCTATGGGCAGGGAACCAATAAGAAACAGAGAAGTAACACAGCAATTTTAGCACATTATTGTGGTAAATTGGAGTACTTGATTTCTGGAAGCAAATGAATAGACACGTTTCTGTAAGAAACAAAAAACAGAGCAGAATGACGACAAAGCAAGGGTGTCACTTCCAGCCAACAAGCTAAGATGAGCAGAAGGAAAATAATTATTTAGCATTGTACCCATTGTTCTTTATATTCTATAGTAACACTTTGAAAATAAGTATTAGAATTGGTTTAAAAAGTCAACAAGACAGAAAGTCAGTAAGAACAGCAGTTGTTACAATATTGCAAGATTTCACTTAAATTTTCTTCAGTTTGTTTTGTATGGAACATTTCCACTAAAAAATAATTAATCAAAAAGCCTTGCTACAATTGAAATTTTTTTTATTTTTTATTACTATGTGATATTCCAACAGTTGTCTCATCTAGTGAAACATTCTATTAATTCATTTTAGAAGTTCATCATTTCTGGAGAAAAAATTTTTAAATACAGGTTGTGCTGATAATTTCAACCAGTTTTCACATAAATGCCAGAGCAGAAATAGAATGATACTGCACAAGAACTAAAACTCCAAGACTAGCTCAAGTCATGAGGTCTTCCTAAATGGGATAACTAGTACTAATCAGTATGAATAAAAGTAGCACGATTTAGCCAAAGTCAGAATTAAAAACTAATGAAATTTTGTCTAAGCGTGCTGGAAACATTTTTGCTTCTTAGAGTTCTTTCCTGGCCACCCTAGATAATGCAAGTGCCACACCGATCTACAGCAATGCCTACCTGGTTTAGGGTAATACAAGATTGTACACATTTGCTAGCCAACTGTCAGGCAGATTTTAGTTCCTTCACAAGAGGCTCTTTGTTCAAATCAGAGTTACCACTCTCGCTTCCATCCCAGACACCTTTCTTGTTGCGTAAGATGTACTACTCTAATTAGCAAGGCAGCCTCTAGTGATTTCACTGAGTCATGCTCACTTAGGTCTATGCCGAATTATCTCTGAACACCCTTTTTATAACATAGACTGAAAATAAAGCAAGATTAAACTCAGAGAAGCACGAGCTAACACTTCCAGTGGAATTAAGGATTAAAACCAATTTCATTAGGAAGAAAACAGAAGTGATGAAAGGAGGTTTAAAGTGTGACCAGGGAAAACAAATTCAGCTACAGGATGAAACACCAGATCGGAAATGGCCAGTGAAAATTGCCTATGGATATCAGAGTTTACTGATGGCAAGGTTTATCTCAGCCTGGATTAGTACTCCAGTCTGGAGCAT
>VYZW01055566.1:3871-42287 GCA_013401315.1 Balaeniceps rex
TCAAATATTAAAAGAGAAAAGGATTAGAACAATAAAAATCTCAGCTCAAATTTTTTCAGTATTTCTCTGATTTGTTCAGCCTTTCATACTGGCTTCAGCAGAAGTTAATGATAACAAGTGAGCAGGTACAACAAAGCTATCAATACAGCTGTCTGCACTGGAGCTGAAACCTACTGGAAAACAGATTCCACAAAGCAAAAAGGCTTTCACCTAAGGCAATTCAAACAAAAGCAGGTGGGGACTAATTAGGAAAAGGTATCTTTGCTACTCAGATACCACTTGAAGACTGTATCTGTCAGGATTCTGTATAAATGCAAGATTTTAATGTTGGCTGCGTTGTGGAAATGTTGGAAAATGCTTTTTAAAGATACCCAGCAGCCTTCCTACTGTTTGCAACAATCAAATTCTACACGTAGCTAGCTCATAGACTTGTACAGTATTACCTTTTGAACTTTGCCTTTCTTCCTGATTTCCTTCTGATTGTTTCAGCCCCTGGTATCTTCTTTCAAAATTAAAGTAAAAGCTCTTCAGAGCCAAAACTAAACGCACATAAAGATCTGCTATTGCACTTAATGAAATGGGCTTCAGTGCAGATTATCTGGCTAGAGTACCTAAGGTCCCAAGCCACAAGCATTGATTATTACTGCTATTCTGATATTATTACTATCAATATTTTATGTGAAATATTATCCTGAAATAGAAAAAGTTAAAAAGGAAGTATTTTATATAGCATTTTTTGGACAGCTTACCTCAAAAGTATTTTTGGTCATGCCTGAGAGTCCATAATATGATGTACCCGTTGCAATAGCACATACACAAAGTTCTCCTATTTCATCTGTTTTACAGAGCTGAGGAATTCCATCTGGCTTCACTGAACACATTATAGCTAGAGGGAGAGCAAAGGACTTTAAAAAATATTATAAAATGAACTGCAGGATAATATAAATGCTGTGGGAAAGACACCGTGGTGGACTTGACATTAACAAATAAATTATATGTAGACTCTAATGTCTAACAATCGGTTTCTCAAACATTAAGGTGTTCAACATTATCCAATGTTATTTATATTATAAATAATACTTACACAAAGAATGCAAAGATCTTTATGTAAACTCAGTCTTTACATTGACAACAAAACCTAATTTGGCTTGCTCTCTACGATTTCAGTTGATCTGTAATATTGCTGTGAAATGCAATTGTGTTCCCAGTTTTGCATACTGAAGACCAGATTTGCTACAGTCAGTGCAAAATGAAATAACCAAATGGAGTTCTTGATAATAATTCTATTGCCAGGGAGGCAGGCAACCAGGAAATCTACCTCTTACAAAGTAGCAAGTAACACCATATGGAAGATCAAGATATTCTAGGAGACTAGTACGGTTGTTTTACTAAGAATTTATCAGCTCAGACTCCCTCTCACCGGTCTTACAAGACTGCAGAGACAGCAAGAGCTAAACGGGAGGCATTAGGAAGCACTGGTCTGAGGAAGAAGCACTATTTTATGTGAGCCATGTGAATAAGAATCAAGTATGCTACTTTAGCTACAATCCTTGGAGTAGGAGTCCAGCGTGTGTAGATTTTGCAGTTGGCAAGAGGATATGATGAACAAGGGAGACCAAAAATGAATCAGCATGTCTTTTAAATACAAGTGTAAAGAATCTTGAATGACCTTTTCCTTACTCTGAGGATAAACGAAGTGTGTACTTCTATTAAAATGATCAGAATGTAGTATGAAGTGCAAGATGGCACATCTACAATAATATCTTATACGTTAACTACTAGACAACAACCAATCTTATCTTCCTTTATTTTAAGTTGTTCAACTGAAATTTTATAAGATGCTTCATTATGTTTTATTGCTTTGGTGTGTAACAGACATCCTCTTATGAAAAACTACAGTATTATCCTTTTCTAGTCTCTATAACATCTCATTTAAAATCTAGCTCTTATGAAAAATCTTATCTTCATCTTTATAAGCACTGGCTTCAGTTTGAATTTATCAACATGAACTGTTCAGTCATACCTCCTCTTTCTAATAACTGGGTGTTAGCACAAGATCTTTGGAGAAACATTCTGCAAGCCTTCAGACAGCAATTTTGTTGATCCTTAGCATAGGTTATGAAAACTTTCACTACAGAGTCTCATCTGGGTCAGGCTTATGGATATTTAAAGCCTCCAGACATCAGAATCCAACTTTCTTATTTTCTGTACCGGTATCTCACAGTTAAGGAATGGGTGTTCTGATGTGGTGACAGATTGTTTAAAGCACACCGCTAATGCGAGTAGACAGCCACGGAGGTAAACAGAGAGAAGAAATCTTGGGATTTCCAAACTATTAAGTTTTACAAGGTAATGCTTTTGGACTAAAATGTTTTCAAGTACACATGTTCTAATCCCAAAGCTTGTTGTCTAACAGCAAAGTATGCCCACCTATGACTTTTTAAAGCTAATTACTTAACTGATGAATCATAGTAAATTTCAAAGAAAGTTCCTTACCTCCTGGCATCACTAAGCCAACATCCTGGACAGTCAGAACAGAAAGCTTTTCTTCAGAGTCCACTCGAATCACTCCATAAGTGAGACCATGCATGGACAGAACTCCTCTGCCTGGTGGCTGGTTGCTGTCATCTGTTGGCCTGCAAGCATGGGTTATAACATCAGTGCACCATCAGGCAGACGTAAGCATTCACTTATTTTTAACGGACTACTATTGCAAATACTCCTCTGTTTGAGAGTTTAAAATTTCACCTTCTTTTTTCCCCTACTAGACCTGACAGAATTCTGTTTTGCAGTCATTTCTAAGTAATTACGTCTGTCAACTCTCCCATTCAGTAGCCACCCACATATATGGGACTGCAGAGACGAAAGTAACACCTAACATTTACCCAAAACAGCTTGTATTTTATTTTCAGACTGATTTATAAAGATTGTTTAATTACCCAAGCAAAAGCCTTTTGTCTTGTTTTAAAAATACTGAAAGGCAGTGCAGATGATGTGGAGGGAAACTGCACTCTAAATATTTGGAACTGATCAGTAAACAACTTGATAAACTCTCTCTATGTTACCTACTTTGGGGCAACCTAGGAAACCAAACTCACTTGCCAGACTAAAAGCCTAACTTTAGCACACTGGTACCAAAGCCAAGATTAGAATACAAGTATGCTGTGTTTAAATCACAGATATGACTTCCCACTCCCAATACTTAAGCATTTAAAATTACTAAACAGAAGAAATTAGGTCGTAATAGATTCACTGCCAAGTATCTGTGGAAGCTGTAAGGACTTTACCATCTTTATTTTAGTGCATATAATTTAATTCTTCCTATTCTAATTTACCCCATGAAAATTAAAACAAATTACACCTTCATCAGTCATGGTCAAATGGTGTGGATGCAGCCTCTTTGTAACGTCTCAGTTTGCTCAGATCCACTGCCGACATGCTGTATGATTCCACAGCATCAACACAAGCTGTCTGTCAGCTTGTTTCAATATAAAACCGCCTGCTTGTATCAGTGGATACAATTGTACGTATGCAGAGCGTGGCCTGAGCAAACGAATGTTGATGTATGCAAGTTATTAAGTCAAGGGAATATGTCAGGGCTTTTCACGTCTGGAAAGATTCTTATGCTGTCCTGCATTTTGAAACGCAAAACCGGAAGCTAACGTGATGGTGATTTGAGTGTGGATAATGCATCCATGTAGAGCAGCTGGACTCCAGCTATTTTCAAGATGGATAAAACAGCCAATATTTAGTTCAAGATTCTGCATTTTTCCTGAATAGTCCATCATAACACAACTATTTTTTAACAGCTAACGTCCTTTTATATGACATTTCTCCTCTACTGTGCTTGAAATACTAGATGGGCCTTAACCAATCATGCTCACGTAAGCCTTGCAGTGATCGGTACTATAAATTTCAATTAATAGGTTTTACGAGGCATATTTCTCAAGTGACATTGTCAACAAAGAAGGATGTGGGCACGCTTGAAAACACGTTAGAGCATAACAAATGGTGCTAGTAAACAAAGCAGCCGTGATAAATAACATTCCCATCATGTAAAAGGAACTTTCAGCGACATTATTAATCAACTTCCTCTCACCCTTGCTCCCCAAAACACACACACATTTTACTGCTCATGAGAAGAAAGGTCTCCTGCAGGCACACGCACCTTCTCACCACCTTCTAGGAGAGGAGTAGAGGCCATCTAGACTTTCATCACATACATTTTCTTGCATTACTTATCACATCCAAAAACTGCTAAAAAGAAGAGCGGGCACAGCTTTGACAGGGCAAAATACATACACACCCCCAGCTGTGTACAGGGCGGGGGTGCCAGGGAGGGAAATTGGAGGCACGAGGCCTGCTAGGATCATGTTGGGGGACTTGTCAATAGAGCTACACTTGCTGTGGCCTGGGTTGAGATAACTGCCTTGCCCGGGTTAGCAAGAAGTGCCGTGCAATGGAAGCAGGTGTGGAAGGAAAGAGTCAGTGCTGAGGATCTGGGGTCCACAGGACAGACATTTCAGAGTACTTCTGGTATCCTGGGAGTCTGAGGTGGACACTTGAATGAGACACCAGATAACCGTGCTCAAGTCTCCTCTTGCAGGCAGCTAGCTATCTGACACCGAATGGGAATATGGTCAGAGGACCAGGACAGAGGAGTGAGGTAGGGAGCTAAGCACCTGACAGCACCTATACATCCTCTTAGAAAGTATCTTGTCAGCAACAATCCTGCAATATATGGTATCTTATTTTGTCCTGTGCATGATATCCACATGGGGAACAACCCTAAAACAAGTATCTCTGCCAAGCAGAAGGAGAGAAATCACTTGGAAAGAAGATGAGATATAAATAACCCCATTCCAATGTATTTATAATTTTAAAGTTCACATTTTTAATTTTCTTTACACATTCAATATTTCTAATACATTCAATATTTCTAATACTGGATTTGGAATTCTGTAAGACTGCTTGCTAGACAAAGACAAATCCTTTGATTAAGGTAGGAGCAACTAAACAAAGGTATAATTCCACCTACTTCATATACTAAGTAAATTTAGCTTCACCAGATAAACCTACCCTTTAGTTTCCGAACCATGCAAGAGGGACAATGTACATCTACTTCAAAGCCGATTTGTTCATACTGAGTAGCTGTAGAGCATTTTGAGAACAGTTACTACTACCATTTACAGATACAATCTGTTTTATCACTATTTTTTGCCAGTCATTCAAATAGGAAAAGGCCTGTTCTTAAACTTTTGCACTCCCTTAAGCAAGTGGGTTCAAACTGGTATGCAACTAACCAAAGGGGACTACCACAAAGAATTATTTGCATGACGCATTCCTTTAAATATTAGGCTTCATGATTCAGCTCTGAGGCTAAAGTACCTATTAGTCTATTACTGACTGTCTTTTTCTAAACGATAAGGGTATTTCAACTGAGAACTGGTTTTGTTACTCTTCCTTGTAGGAAGATCAGTAAAAATACACCATTTTGAAAGAGTCAGAGCATTAACAGGGAGCTTTCTGGATCTGTGCTCTGCAGGGAGTCATTTTAATGCATACTTCAGCTGTAACTCTTTGGAACTTGTATGATAACAACTTTACTGTCAGTGAAGATGGCTTGAATAAAATGAAAAATACTAAAGCTCCCAAGTTCAGCTGGTATTATCCTACCATTAAACAGACTCCAAAAAAAAGGAGATACATGTTCAGTAACATTCACTGTAGTAAGAACTACTCTGTAATTACACGGCGAGGCATTGAAGATAAAAATGCCTTTTTTTTTTTTTGGAATTATCTACTATTTTATGTGCTAATAATTTTTTTTTATGTAAGCTCTCAATGTTGGTTAATTTGAAAATGAATCTCTAGTGCTTCAGATGGCTACAAGCATAGAGTAGAGTCTAGAAAGGGCACGCCAGCCATCACATGTTGAGATACAGTGAGTTGTTCCACTTCATAACCTGCGATCTGGGGCAGATTTTCCAGGGCTAGCACAGGAAATGAAAACCCTCTCCTGTTCATCAGTGCTCAGCACAAGCGACATCCACTGCCCATCCACCTCCTCTCTGCACTTACAAGCAAGAGCTCATTCCAAGGGAGCAAAGGTCTGCACAGCCTATGGCAGGGAAACCCATTGCAAGGGAAGAACAACGTACTCCAAGGGAAGAACAACGTACTCCTTGGTATAAAGCTGAGAAAAGGCTGTGGAGCTGAATGAAGGGCTCTCTGAGATCCTGTAGTTCACAGAAAGACAACTAACCTGGCCAGGGTAAGTCCCTGATGGATAGCTTTCAGATGTTTTAAGCTAATAATGAGGTGGCTGAAAGTCAACCACACTCTTGGCCTCATGTCTTTCTTCCTGTGATGTTTTGTTGGAAAGCCAATTGAAAATCTAGTTAAATTTCACTTGGACAGTGCATTTGAACTTTGTGGCAGGAAGTATTTTACTTAATGCTATTACAGCGCTTTACACTTTTATACTGCACGTTTTAACATGTGAAGCAATTATAAATGGCTGCATAAATCTGAACTTAAAACCAAAGTGCCTACTGTTCAAGGTACGACTTTTGGAAAACTCTGCCAAAACAGACAACAGTTATGCCATTTACTGTGTGCTACAACACTCATGACAGGTGACTGCTGCATACTGACATTCATGTACATAAGGCTTAATAGTTTTATTAGAATTTATCCATTTTATTTCTAGGTACAAATACCCCAGTCTTAAAGGGCATTTCCAGATGATTACTGAGAGTCTATGAATGGTTAAAAAGTGCCAGTCAGCCAAAAACAACCTGCAGAATGTCATAATGCTCTTTAAACAGGCCTCTTTAAAGCATGATTTTCCTTGATAGCAATTCCACTTAAATTTTAATTAATTTTATGCTTATGGTGGCATTCTTCCACTTTATACAGAATTAGCTTTTGTATTTCAGTCTATTTCATTTAAAATTAGATAAAATTACAGAAATGGGAACTATATTATAAAGCACTCTGAAGTTAAATTATTAGTCCACAAATTCTTCTTGTATGTCTTCTTTGGACATAAACAAAATGAAAAAATAAAAATGTCATTCAGAAGTTAAGTATGCAGATTCATACTTGAATAAATTTTTCCTTTCTTTTCAAATTACCACATATATTCTATAGTGGGTCTATTTCCACTGGTGTAACACAGTACCTTCGAATAGCCACAGTGAGAGCTTCCGGTGAACTAGCGCAGGGACAAATGACCTCCTGTCTTAGGCCTTTACTTTGGAAGACATTGAGAAATGCATCACAGGAAGAAATAGACCCTGAGGTAAAGAAAAAAAAAAATCAGAGGAGAAAAATAATCTGATTTCTGAAGTGATGCTATTCAAACTGCAAACTTACTATTGAATATATAGGCTTTTCAGGAGAAAAAATTTAAAAAGGACTCATGTTCACTGGGAAAGTAGTCATAGCTGCCACAACGATATATATGTATATACAGTTGTGTATGCATGCAGAGAATAAAGATTAGTTTTTGAGCATAAAGTCCTTTCACTATGCTTACGTAGAAAAGCCATTACAGTCTTCTTTTTTAGGATGAGGCAGATTAAAGATTTGATTCAGAAACTCAAAGCAAACTACTACAAACAAGCAGAACACCTCTACATTGATATCTTAAATACTATAGAGAAACAGTTCATGCAATTAATTGTCATGAAGTGATCCAGAGGTGGTTCCCTAGAGTAGTGTAAATATTCCCCTAAAATTCTCAGTTACTTCTGCATCTGAGTGCCATCATTCAGAAAAAATGTTCTGATCCTTTCTATAGCTTAAGGTTATTTACTTCAGTCTTTATACATGACTGTCATGTTAAATAAAACTGGATTTACTGCAACTTACGTTATGTGGCATATCAAGTTTGCTTCAGGATTAGCTAAAGAAAAATATATTTTAAAAAAATCCAAAATTAATTACCGTTTCCATAAATATCATATAGTTTGCAGTAGACAAACCCTATACTTCGTAAATATTTTAGCTAAGATGACTGAAGATCAAAACTTTAAATGCAAGACAGAAAACACTTCCTATTTATTGGACTGCAGAAGCTAGCTTACATGGGTTTGCACCATCAGCCACTATTAGCATACGCAGTGAGGAAAGGTTGATGTCTCTCTGATCTCGATGTGCCACCAATGCCCAGTGCATGTCTCTGGATTTTACACAGGCAACTTTTGCTGCAATAAGAATGGGAAGATTACTAATGCACCATCTAAAAGTTACAGAGTTGTATTATCAATTTGTACTTTTGACTTTGACTGTCAATCATACTGTTGTATGTTCTTGTTCCTTACCTTTGTATTGACAGACTTTTTGTATCCATGACAGTGGATTCACTTTCATTAAGGAGTATGGAATACTTATAACATGCATCATGTTCATGACACTCTGAAATCAAATAAGATAAATGGGTTTTATACAACAATCTTAGTAACTATTTATATTGAGTTATGGGCAGGGGCATCTATGCAAATCACTCTATGCTTGTCTTATTGTCAATGCTGGCATTTATCTTTTCCTATCTACCTATCTACATTAAGATGAAACAGACCCCCATTTTCTAATGCCTTAATTAAGGATTAAGGATTTAGACTAATCAGTTCATAACTTTGAAGGGGTACTGAAAAAATGAAACATTTTCTTTCTATTTATACTCTAAGCGATTCACTTTAAATAGAAAAAATAAATAAAAAAATTGGATGAACAATGTCTGCATGTTTGCTACGTACGTTAATATTATCCATAAGCCTGCTAAACTTCAGTATATATGAAGAATCTTTACTCAGAAGGACAAGTAACAGCAACATACCTGTCTAAAGAAATCCATCTCTCTGAAGACTGAAAAACTAAATGGTAGTGGGGCACAAATTATTTAAAAGTCAGTAGACAGAGAAATTGGAGTCACAGACTAAGCAGAGATCCCTTTATTTTAACAGAAAATAAATGAAGGAGTTGTTAGTCCTTCTCCAGGTGGGCTAATTCCAGTATTTTCAACAAGGTCATGAAAAGTTGCAGGAAGTTTAGAAAAAGTAGCTGAGTGAAACCAATGACAGACCCAAAACCGATCCCCCAGTCTGAGGCAGTCAATTGCTTTAGTGATTTCTCAGTGTTACTACTAAACAAACAGCCTGTAAATGAGCTGCTGCTTTACTTCTGTTACCATTTAGAAACATCTTCTGAGGGCAACACATCTCCGCTCATAGCAGCTCAGGTTAAATACAGTATTTGTTTTGGAAAACCTAGGCTTAAAAAAGATTAAGTGTCCCAGTGGATTAGTCATGTAAACACTTGTAGAACTGCAAAAGATAGTGCTTCTTTCAGTCTGGCACAAGCGTAGGTACAGGAAAAGCACTTACAGGCAAGTCATGAAAAAAATGAAGTTCATACCAAGATTAATAGCAAAGGAAGGCATAGAAAAGCTCTATTAGATGCTTGCTTTCAACTTCAGCGATAAAGATGTTTTTTTAACATGAAATACTTATGGGCGTTAAGCCTAATAGATCGTTTATGCTTCAGAGGTGTTTTTACTGCCCTTTGATATTAAGAACAGTATAACACTGCAATGGGAAAAGTACATCAGATCCCTTGAAATCATAGAATGTAGGGCCTGTACATCCTGGGACCCCCAAACAGTGACCCTTCAAAACTTGATATCACTTCTTAAAATGATCAGTGAATAGTATTTTGTCAGTCATTGACTGCAGCAGCACCTTTAGAAGCAATCCTTAAAAATATATCAATTGCCTCCCATGTCAATCGAGGAAGACATTCAAACAGCAAGCAGACAATTTATTCAATTTAAGGTATCAGAAAAGCTTTAAAGTTAGCAAAAGCATCTGTCGGTGGGAGTTTTGATAGAGAAGCTAATCAGTGGCAATATAGCTATGCCATTGGATCATATCCTTACAGAGGCTAGTATTAGTTTAATTTGTTTCTGCTATAAAGTCTGATCTCAAAATGACCCATCAGTAAGATCAGAATAACATGGTAAGAATGGGGCCAGAGTACTTGACATGATGCATAAAAACACATTCGCATCTTTACCATGCTCGTTATGGGTAAGTGCACTAGCAGAAGATCATGGGTTTAAGTCACTTATTTTTTGCTTTCAAAGCAGAAAAAATTGTTTTAGAAGAAACTGTAGGACATCCCAGTTTGTGACAGTAATAAGCATATTAGGTTAGTTTATTTTCAAATACTCACACAAAACATAAAAAAATATACTTACTGTAAGAATCCCATGCCATAAACCAACATCCTTCTTGAAATCTAATACATTCACAATTGTTTCAGCTGTCCAACAAAAAAAAAACAGAGTTTATTTTTTAGAATATGGCACTGACCCAAGCAAACCCACTCAAAGGAAGGAAGCTTCAGTATAACATGACTGATGACCTCAAAGCTTAACTTTCATAGGAAGTCTCCACTGCAGGATTTGTATTGGCTAGGACATTATTTGTCTCTCTCACAAAGACAGTTTAAACGTGTACGTATTTTCTAAAACCAATGAAGAAAAAATCAGGTTTTTAAATCTAGAAGCCTTTGACACAGATCTATGTAAAAGATAAGACAGGAGCCTAATGAGAAACAAATTACAATTCACACTTGATTTTAAGGATGAAGCAAGGGGAATTGTACTCCATACCTTCTGTGTATCCACATGCCTGGGTCAGAGCTTGGCAGTGCGTCAGCAGTGCAATCCTTGTCACAGTCACCCCAAGCACACTTCCATCTTTACATGTTTTGTACTAAAAAGAAATAAGCAGGGAAAGTCAACGTACAATAGTTGCCTTATTTCCATTATTTAATAGCTACATTTAAAGTGTTTCCTATGTAGGTGAATGATGGACACATCTAATGACTCTATTTCAAGAAGGCAACAGTATTGAGGAGTTTGGGAGGCATTTTTTTGTTAAAAGACACTTTTTTCAGGCTTTCTCATTTTGACTGAAGCTTCCCAGGCTTGAGATCAGAAATCCATCGGCTGTTTGAATACAGGCATTATGGAAAAATAATTCTAACAATTCTGATCATGTTAATGACTAAAAGACTGGCTAGATTTAGCAGAGAATAACCTAGTTCAGTCTGCTCAGTGTTCACACGTTAGATTTTATAGGCCAACCAATAAACCTGAGCTTCTACCTTCTGCGTGTTATAAGACACGGGATAAGAGCTGACCGCAGAATCCTTGCTGGGTGCTGTTATAATAATCTATACGTATACAGTCTGAAAGACACAAGCTCTTTGATCAGAAGAATATGAAAGAGTCATGAGAAAGCAGCATAAAAAAGAGGTGGGAGATCATTGCTTATGATTGCAGTAATTTTTGCAACTTTATGCAAGAGTCTGAAAACTATCAATGGCAATTACAATAAATTAAACATTTCTCTTTCTCTATGATGAAGATAATCAGCAAGATTGAAAATGGAGGCACCTCTGCTTCTCTAGCCCAGTGTTCTGACTGCGCAAAGAGAGGAAATACCTTTGCTCCATTCACTTGAACTTATCCCTTTGAATAATCATTTAAATTCAATACTAACATTACTGAATTCGAGGCATGAGTCTATGCAGAAGTGGGAAAAAAGAATGGAAAAAAAATAAAAGAGAAAAATTAAACTTAACAGCATCGCTAATTTTCCCCTCCTGACGCTAGTCTTTTGGGGGTAGTGTGACTCACAAAGCAGTCACAGGCAAGCATTTGAACAAGAAGTTCCTTCTCTTTCAAAGGGTCTAAAGGTTGTGATATGAGACCTGAAGCTTCACTGTGAAACTTGCCATCTATCCATCTCAAGGCTAGTGGGCAAGCCCACACTGTGAACAAGACCAAGATTGGTGAAGGTAAATGTAATCTAATATTGTGGCAGCCACATAGATGACATAAAAACATTAACTTTAGAAACCCCCAAAATGCAATTTAACATTTCATTAACTTTTCTGAAATCAATATCCAGTATAATTTATTAGAAAATATTACTTATTAACAGGCTAAACCAGGATGTTCTTTGCTTCTATGACTAGTGAATGAATAATGATGTTTACCTAATCCAGAAGTGCCATATGCAATGATTTGAGGAGAAGATGCATCTTCATTAACTCACCTCAATGTAAGCTGTGTCATTGTTTGCATCCTTGATGTGGGGGAACCAGTCACGAGGCGGCTTGGAGAGGTGTTTAGACTCTGTGACAAACCACAGCAGCTTTGGCCAGCCTGAGGTACAAAGAAAAGTCAGCTTTTGCCGAGTTCCTGCTGGATAAGACAGGACAAAACTCTTCTCTGCCAGAGTTTTTTTTTCCCCAAATGCCTGTGTCACCATTACCTAAACATTGCTTCTTTTATTAAACCTCAGCATAGCATAGGAAAGAAGATTTTCTAGAACTGCTTTCTCAACATGGCTATCGTGGCCTTCTCAGACAATCCCTGAAGAAACAGCTGGCCAGTTCAAGCTGTTATTGACCCAAATAGTTTATCACCACTCTCCTGTCAGAGTTAATTGTCCCTACCACTTAGCTATAGGACTGAATCGTACAAATGCTTCTCATCTACTACAGTCCTAAGTCGGTTGGTTTAATTTCGCTTGTGGCCACAGCCGATCTCAGCAGCCTGTCTGAGCAAGCAGAGAACCAAATCAGGAGCACTCGTACTGCTCGGCAGCCATGAGGAGGGAGCAGCGATCCCTACCAGCCAGTGACACACAGCCGGGGCAATCGCGTCCCAGCAGCCATGGCTGCTCCTGTGGCAAGTGTGTCATCACAGGCCTGATCCTCACCCACTACAACTAAACAGGTGCAATGACTGTTATTGAAGTAAATGACCCATGATATCCATGATAAGCAAGGGTTAGCTTACCTTTAAATTGTGGTATCTCCCCTGTAGGGCTTTTAGGCAGTCCTTTATGGCATGCATCACTAGTCAAGGCCACAGTAACTCCACAGCTTCCAAGCAAAAAGCCTATTTGTTGACTTCCTGCATCCTAAGAGATGACAAAATAAAAGCAATACACAGAATCGATTAGAAGTGATTACAGACTGTAAACGTTATTGTCCTTTGGCACATTATCTTGAGAGGAAAACAGTCTCTATCCTTTAAGCAACTTAGCTGATTAGCAAAACTCATTTGTACATTGACAAAGGAATTCCACAACCTAGATACCCTCTTGTCTGTAACAACATAAATCATAAAGAGAACTGAAGCCATCAGATGTGCCTGCTCTCACATCTCTTGAGAAATGACAACGAGTGTCTGGGAGGAGTGGCTGATACGCCAGAGGTTGTGCCGTCCAGAGGGACCCCTGGAGAAATGGGCTGACAGGAATCTCACAAAGTTCAACAAAGGCAAATGCAAAGTCCTGCACCTGGGGAGGAACAATCCCCTGCTCCAGCATGGGCCGGGGGCTGACTGGCTGGAAAGCAGCTTTGTAGTAAAGGACCCGGGGGTCCTGGAGGACACCAAGTTGAATGTGAGCCAGCATTGTGCCCTTGCACAAAGAAGGCAAATGGTATCCTGGGCTGTGTTAGGCAAAGTATTGCCAGCAGGTTGAGGGAGGTGATCCTTCCCCTCTGCTCAGCACTAGTGAGGCACATCTGAAGTGCTGGGTCTAGTTCTGGGCTTGCAAGTACAAGACATGGAGCTACTGGAGACAGTCCAGCAAAGGGCCACTATGATAATTATGGGACCGAAGCATCTCTCCTATGAGGAAAGACTGAGAGAGCTGGGACTGCTCAGCCTCGGGAAGAGAAGGCTTAGGGAGGATCTCATTAATGTGTATGAACATCTGAAGGGAGGGTGTAAAGAAGACCAAGCCAGGCTCTTTCCAGTGGTGCCCAGTGACAGGACCAGAGGCAATGGGCACAAATGGAAACAGAGAAGGTTCCCTCTGAACGTCAGGAAACACTTTTTTGCTGTGAGGGTGACTGGCACAGGTTGCCCAGAGAGGCTGTGGAGTCTCCATCCTTGCAGATATTCAAAAGCCACATGGACATAGTCCTGGGCAACCTGCTCTAGGTGGCCCTGCTTGAGCAGGGGAGCTGGACCAGATGACCTTCAGAGGTCTCTGCCAACCTCAATCATTCTGTGATTTTGTGACGATTCTAGAATACGAGTTATAGATGCTTTCACTTGGAGAAAGCTTTCAACCCTTAAGAAGTTATGATGGGCATACAGTGGTGACAGTATCACTATTTATGCTGATCTAACCTGATTTGTCAATAACCATTTCATTGAGTAGTTACAGACACATTTCAGGAGCACTACAGACAGTCAAGTGCCCATTAGAGAAAGCACATTACATTTTACTTTCATCAAGGGGATACAGGCAGTGAGGCTAAAAAGTCATGTAATGATTTTCAAGTCTAGGCCATAGCTGTTCTTTAAGAGATGCTGTGCTTCTACAGCATTATGTCTGCTTTATGTATAGTGTCTTGTCATGATTCTTTCATGAACTTTACATCTATCTACTAGGCTTTTCAACAGAGCAAAGCCCTAGACGTAAATGCAAACAGAAGTATTAACCCTTTCTTTGCAGAATGATTCTACAGAAAATAGCCTACAGAGTCTTAAACAATCAAATTAAAATATCTTTCAAAACAAGCATAAAGCACACTTAACCATGGAAGCAACCAGAAATACAGAACAGTTGCCTTATCTATTAATTTATACCAAGCCAAAGTGTATGATGGAAAGAAAGCCCCAAAGCCTTATTATTTTTTAATGCAATTTTTATGTAGTCAAATAAAGCCATCTAAAATGGGAAAGCAATGAGATCAGAGAAAAACCAAAAGCTTACTTGTTTTCCATACCACCTCAAAATATATATATGGCACAGATTACCAGAACTTTGATAGCTGAGCAAACAATGTGGGACAATAAACTGATCTGTCAAAACTATGCTGTGTAACTCCTTCCATCCAGAATTACTGCATTTGCTTTTGCTTACTATAACCAGAATGCATATAAAACCAGGAAAAACTGACATGGTACTTTTTCAGGAAGGCTTTTCAAAACTAAGCTTGTGCATCATCTTTTCCAATAAAAAAACAGCCAAGGAGAGTACCCTTTGAACAACAGAGAATACTACTGGTGTATCCATGAACAACATTTTGGGGAGCATGTTGTCGACCCCACCATACCTGCACCAGGGGGGCTTCCAGGACAAAAAGGGCTTGTGAAGCATTACTGTCCTCCCTGACTCTTGTGTTAGCTGGTCCATATCTATGTCGTCAAACCCCTGGGACAAGTGCTTAGCCACATTGGATCCTGGTTCCACATTAGGATGAGACCTGGTGTTTCCACTCCGGGAGTTTGCTCAACAGAAGGAAATGTGGGTGCGTGAACAGTGCAGGAGAGATGGCTCTCCTTGGAGGTCCCTCAGAAGGAATGGCAGGAAGATGAGGGTTGGAGTGCTCCATGGAGAGCACCACTCCTTGGGCAGGACATAGCCTCTGAGACCTGCTACTCTATCATGTATAAAGGGAGGTCACCAGTTTCTTAGAATATCAGATCCATACTACCATTACCCAAAATTTCCCACTAAATGCAATCTAAAAACTGCTTACCAATGTATGTGTACTATTAATTGAACTATTAATTAAAAAAAATTTTGCATATAGATTTCATAATTGAATGCAGGAACTGCATCACTCTCAATTTTAAATTAAAAATAAAATGTTGTTGTAACTGTATGCCCTATAAAAGACTGCTAGCAAACTCTTTCACCACTGTACCAAGAAAATGCTGATTTTCAAGCAAACAAATTCCATTTAATACAGGACTTTATAAGCAGAAACTAACCTAATAAATTCCATTAAGAAATCTAAAATAAGTAAACCAGTAGAAAGCGTGGACCTTTGAGCGTCAGCATATCATGGCCCTGGGGGATGCATCAGTTAAGAAATGATCTGTCAAGTATTCTCGTAGCAAAACAAAACAACAGGAAAGGGAGACTTGTATTAACAGCTTGAGTTTTTTAGATAAATCAAGAAAGAATGACTATGCTTCCACCTAGTGCCATATCAACTGGTTTAGAGCATGTCCACATAAACATTATTCATTCATTTGTAGTAGTTCACACACAAGCAGAGAGAATCACGTACAGATTGCTTAATACAATCTACTCACATGTCACAGTTTCTAGTAACAGACTGTTTTACATCAGGACATCCCCATCTCGAATAGCATTAACATCTTCACCCCGTTCTTTTCTGTACAGTTATTTCTTTCATTTGAAAGGACAACGTGGCTAAACAATTATATGACGCAACACTACCACAGGAGATTGGAAGAATTTCACCATGCGTGGACAATATCCAGTGTGTTTTACAGACTTTCAAATCCTATGCCATGCCCTTGGTGTCCACACTACAACCTGCCTTGCAAGAAAAAAGCAAATCAAGACGCTGAAGTAGAGGTACTGTGACAGACACTGTTCTCAACGGCCACAGGAGTTCCAGTTGAGGATATTACAGTACAAACACAACGAAGCTTTCTGGCACTCTGCTAATCTGTGTCCATCATTCCCACTTTCAGTCTCAGTCTCATACCTCCTAACTAGTTATCACCACCTCCTGCCTGCTTCTGGTGGCTTCATCCTGACTTAGAAGCAAAAAGTACTGCAGAGCACAGAGACATGAAGAAGGGGTCGACATCCCTTGCCCCATGCAGGTGCCCCTGTGATACCTGCTGCCCCACAGAAGCTATTGTTTCTAACTACTCAAGTGGTGTTGAGCTACTGGACTGACAGCCAGGAGGTGGAAGATCTGAAACCATCTCAAGCTGAAAGCCTTATACATCCCACAGACACACCGCAACCTTACTTACACACTCAAGCACGTAAACACGATAGTCTTTGCTGTTCCTCATACCTCACAGCATCACAGGCCCAGAGCAGTGAGGACCTTGGGTAAAACTTGTAAGTTTGAAAAATGAAGTTTGAGTTGAAAATGCAGTCATTTGCGTGAAGCAGTCAAAGCTTCCACGTGGGCCAGGAAAAAGACTACTGACTTTAAAGGCACTGATTATTTCAGATTTCAGAGACAAGCTATTGGCGTTCCTTTTGAGTAATTGTCCTGGTTTCAGCTGAGTTAGAGTTACTTTTCTTCCTAGTAGCTGGCATAGTGCTGTGTTTTGGATTTAGTATGAGAAGAATGCTGATAACACACTGATGTTTTAGTTGTTGCTAAGTAATGCTTAGACTAGTCAAGGACTTTCTTTTTCAGCTTCCCATGCTCTGCCAGGTGCACAAGAAGTTGGGAGGGGGCACAGCCCAAGATAGTTGATCCAAATTGACCAAAGGGCTATTCCATACCATATGACGTCATGCTCAGTATATAAACCGAGGGGAGTTAGCCGGGGGGCAGCGATCGTTGCTCGGGGACTGGCTGGGTGTCGGTCGGCGGGTGGTGAGCAGTTGCATCACTTGTTTTCTTTTCCCTGGGTTTTGTTTGTCTCTCTCATTCTCCTTTTCATTACAATTATTATTATTATTATTATCATTATTATTACTATTACTATTATTATTATTTTATTTCAATTATTAAACTGTTCTTATCTCAACCCGTGGGTTTTCTTACTCTTGCCCTTCCGATTCTCTCCCCCATCCCACCGGGGAGGGGGAGGGTGAGCGAGCGGCTGCGTGGTGCTTAGTTGCCAACTGGGGCTAAACCACGACAGTCCTTTTTGGTGCCCGAACAGGGTGTGTTATCAGCATTCTTCTCATACTACTACTAGGAAGAAAAGTAACTCTAACTCAGCTGAAACCAGGACAGTAATGTAAAATGAACATCTGCAATGCTGAAAACTGCTTTGTAAGTAGAAAAACAGAGAAACCAAATCATCTGCTCCTGAAGAAAATAAAATCCTCCTCCCCCCTTAAATAAAATCACTGTCCTGCCCATAAAGGGAATAGATTTTCAGGACACACTGTTTTGTCAGCAGTGTCATTTGCTATTTTGGTAATTTATGCTAATCTGCTACTTTGGCAACCCCCAACTTGCCACAAACACTTTATTTTGCTGAATTCTGTGGGGGTAGAAAAAATCTCAGGGAGCCAGTGGAGACCAGGTGAAACAATTCAACCAACGCAGTCCCAACTGCAGACGGGGAGAGAACATGCCAGCGATGTTCATTGTCCAAATCCTCCACAATTCACAGTTTGAAATGACACGTAATGCAGGTGGAAGGCAAAAGATAGAGCTGAGGTATTGTAGCATGGGCTTTGAGACCAATTGCTGGCTTTGGAACTATCATTTTACATTTCTTGAAGGCACAGCACTTGCTGAGGTACAAAAAATGAGGTCTGCATAGCTTTAGACTATGTCTGCACACACCTAGAGAGATCAATCTTTCAGATGAAGCGAGATGGAAATCCTCTCTGCTGTAGGTAGCCATTCAAGGTTCTCTAAAGACTTTATTAAAGGTTCCCTAAAGGTTTTCCCCAGTACCTGGAGGCAAATTGTCTTCTTCCTGCTGCAGAGAGTGATAATTCATTGTCAGGATAAAAAAATCCCACGTGTGGTTGCATTTCAGCATGCTGTTAATGTCATTTCTAGAATGCTTTGTGAGAGTATCTGTGTGAAGGAAAACAATTATGATCCTTTCTCCATGAGTGAGAGTGCATGTCCTTATCTAATAAGGAAGGAAGGAAGACACAGCCTGTGCAAAGGTTGGCCTGATAAAGGTTACTCCTGTCCACTTGCAAATCCCAGACTGCTTTCAAAATGAGAATTATGTGGCGAAGCATCGCAGACTGAGCTAATCTTGTTTTCTGTTACGATGCTTATTTGAGCTCCATTTGCCCTTACCCTAACAAAAATTTGCTGGTAAAGAACAAATAGGGCAGCCATCAGACGTAAAGGCCAAGCGTCACCAGTTCTGAACTGTGAAGTGAAAAGGCATCAAGGAAACCCTCTATTTTTAAAATACAAATATCAAAGACCTTAATAAAAATTAAACACAAATCAGATGCAATCTTCATAACCAGCTTTAAGATGAAGAAGTCAGCTGTCTCCTCAGATGGAGCTTTGGTATCTGGCTGTAATTTGCACATGAAATCTGCAACTATGAGCAGTCTTAATATCCAGCAGTCTTAATGAAAGCAAGACAACGGTTATTTTTGGCAGGGGACACTGCATGAAATGTGATATGCTCTCTAGGAAACTACCATTTCCTAAACTCAAAAACATAAAAAGAAAATGTAGACTTTAAAGGATCTGAGATTCGTTGTGGCCAACTGAGCAAAGACCTCTGCTCAGAGCCCAGCTGCCGAAATGTATGAAGAGGGAAGGATGGGCACAGGGCTTACAGGGGTCCAGCGGTGTGCACCAGGGGCTCATCTGGGGCTGAGGAAACTTGTATTCTTTGGAGGGACTGGAAGACTATGTCACTGAAAAGAAAATATATAACATTTTATGCATATTTTAAATCCAGTGGAGAAAGAGATGCATTGTCAAAAGATGTTCAAAAGTATGCAGAGCTCCAGTGTTTCTGGCACACTACAGCCCAATGATGACTAAAACTGAGAGGAAACAAAGCTCATTTTATCTCAGGCCCTGAAACACTAGGAAAGACGTCAAGGTGTATTTCCTTTGGAATACAATTCTGCCTTCAATGGAAGTCAAGACTGGGACAATTTCACTGTCTTTAAAGAGATATATCTCTCTGGCTACTGTTAAAGCTTTAATAACCTAACTTGTCAGGATTTAATAAAAAGAGCTCCTGAAAAACAGTTTTTACCCTATATGAAGCATCCTTTAAAGAAAAACAAGTGTTCTGGCGTGGGCATCTCCAGATTTCCTATGACAATACGCAGGCACATTCTCCCAATCACACTGTCAGAGCCAGCGTCTGGAAGAGCACAGAAATGCCTGCTGGAAGCACAAATAGCGTTAAATCTAACAGGCTAGGAAATAGTGTTTTGACTGAGAAATAGATTTTCACATGCTTTCATGTCATACCCTGCCACAAATACTCACCACCTATGATAAGGAGGCCATAAAGATCTATGTGGGATTGCTTTGTTCATATGTTCACAGCATGTGATTGAGCATAACTATGAATGTGCTTGGAGGACAAAAATGTTATTTTAAGATTAAAACTGATTAGCTCCCCTGACTATCCCCATGAATAATAATAATAATTTTCATGGCGCCCATCAAATTGAAAAAAACATTGACCTAAAAAATCTAAAGAAAAAGAAATCAAAAACATATTTTTAAATCTTTTCATAAGGGAAATAATAAATCTCTGTTTGAACTAGAACTTGACACGTCGAAAATCCCATATCATCTACTTTGATCGCACATTCTATGATATATAGTTTGCAATTCACATTGTACCACACATACAATGAAACAATTTGTAATACTCCAGCTTCAGACAAGATTAATAAAAGTGGCAGCTCTGAAGGAAGAGATGTTGTATAGAACATACTATTTGCTAATGTCTGGGAAACATAAAATATTTGGAAAGAGGGACACCATTCTGAAAGAACGTAGCCCATAATCCAAGGGATGAGGATTAGTTATAAAAATTTTGGGGAGTGTTCATGATATAGGCATTTCAGTGGTGTCAATGCAGGGAAAGAAGAAATAAAACATGCTGTTTGTTCTATCAATATAATGACTGTGGAACCCCTGACTGCTGCTTCTAGAATAAAGAGTTAGTTCTGATGTACTTAAAAAAAAGCCTGGGATTTCAGTTTTTAATTTTAGATCTGATTTCCCAACTGTAAAGAGACTAAACCGTGCTGATGTGAATGCCAATTTCCAGGTCTTTGCTGACCACCAGGAAGCATTCTGGGAATAGAACTAAACTGGAGAATGCTGCATGGTTGCTCGGTATTCAGGCAATCCATCCCAGACGCCATGTCAGACAGGTCTCCTGAAGTCCTCGGGGGAAGTACAACTAATTCTAGGTATTTTGTCAACACAAAGGTGGGATACAAAAGGAAAGAGCAAGGAGAGATGAACCCTCACCTAATAATGAACCAGAAAAAAGCCCTGCCAAAATCTTAAAAAAATAACAGTCATGCTACAAAGAAAAGGGAATGCACACAAAATCTATGGGCTGGTAAAGCAAAAGCCTTTACTTCTGTATGGATATAGAAGTCTGCAGAGTAATACGTAAGCCAAAAGGCTATCTGGCTGCAAACATTACTGCTCAATTTTAAACTGCCAGGCACAAAAAACTTGCACATAGCTGTGAAAAACTCTTCTTTATGAAAATGCAGAACAGTATTAAAGCTGCTAATGCAAATTTTTAATATTAAAAATGTGCTCATAATATAACTCCCTGAAATAGCTCATCCTGTATCAGCTTATTATGCTGTAAGTCTGTGTTAGCCTATAATATAATTGTTGGTCTATTTGTTAGTTCACATCTCTGTCTTCCAAAAAGCAAACCAAAAAATGTCCACTGCCAGAATGTACTGAAGCATGTAGAAAAGAGAACAAATAATGGGAAAGCATAAAAGAACAGTCTAAGCCATTGTGTGATGACACGAATGACATCTTCCCACGGATGCCAGAAGCAATCCGCTGCCATTTGACCAAGCAGAGGTATTCCTTCTGAGACAACTCAGAACACTATTTTCATCTCATTGTTTCCACTCCAGTTCCCATTGCATATAAACAAATGCAAAAATATTTGCAATAGTATATGCTGTGAGATTGCATAGTTTTATCTATAGATCATAGATCATGTTGCTTTTTAAACTGTACCACTGTCATCTCTGTTATTGTTTTACTAATTTGATATTTAAACATTATGGAATGATCTTGGCAATAGTTAAACAGCCTAAGTCTCTAGATTTTTTTTTTATATTAACATATATATATGTGCATGTGTAAGTGTATATTTATATATCTATATGTACCCACATATTTAAAAAAAAAAAAACAACACCCAAGAGGTTCAGCCACATTAGGGTAAATTATTAATTTGACACAGAGTATTTACTCAGACAGCTGGATTTTATAGTTTACTGGATGGATGTGGTATCAGATGTTCCAAAATAAATCGAATTTACACCTATCCATGTACTTTAAAATGTCATTAAACCTTGGAAAATAGTAACAGGGAAAGATGTATTAGATTTTTTTATCCTTCAAACCCATGTTGCTTCTTTTTTTTGTAGAATGAAAGCAGACTTACCCATGTGAGTACTATGTATGATGTTAAAACGTACATAGTCCACTCGCCTTTTTTTATCGATGCATTTAAAATCTCTGTTTATACTGAAATCATGCACCACGTTATGCAACTGCCTCAAACTATCTTAAGGTACTGCACTCGCATGTGAAAGCATGGTGATAGCCCGACACAAATGCACTGTATTTCTACTAAAATCATTATCCTCACTCTATAGTCATGTCCACCTCTTAGTGCTCTCAAATACAACATTTTACAAATAAAATAGCATAACCCTATTCCCCAAAGCAGGTAGAGTCATCGAGGTCTGATCCTTTCTCCTTGCATGGCCTTTCTAGCTCACCCGCACCTTTCCTCCAGTCTTAGCCAGTTAAGCTGGGCCACCTCCTGTCTCCTCCTTCCCTTGGTTCCCAGTGTCCTTCCTTCTGCTCAGCTACTCTCACGTCTGCTCAGCTGGATCATGGCCTTTTGTTGTCTGATCCACTCACTTCCCTCCACCTCTCTCTACTCCTTCACAAGTTCAGCAAACCGTCCCTTTCTCCAGCTACCACCCCTTCTCCCCCTTTTCTTCTTCTTCTGGTTTCACCATGACAAGGGCCCACCACAGATGTTGGCCAGGGCATGTGTGAACATAATAGAGAAATGATGAGATGAACTCAGCTTCTCAGAGATAAGGAAGGTTCAAACATGTTCAGTTAGGAAGGAATCTCCAGATATTTTTAGCTGTTAAATTGCTATGTGAGATGTGCAAACTGCAAAGCCTTTATGAGGGCTCAGAAACTTGTTTTCATGGCTTTTCATTTGAAAGGCAGGTACTGCCTGTGAAACAAAGATTTGAGCTTCGGCTCCAGGGTGCTGTGACACCAGAGCATTTCAAAGAAAAGTCCTTGACAATTGAAAAATTGAGAATGTGAGCAAAGCAATACATTTCCCCGGCCCTTTCCTTGGTAACACCTCATGGCTTCAGTCAACATTTTCCAAAAGAGTTCCATTTAAAAAAGCAAGCTTGTAAGGATTAAAGAACACACTTTGTGCGGACAATTGCAGACCAAATAATTAAAGTAAGGCATTGTTAGTGCTAGCTAATAAAAAAGGGATTATATAAGGGGATATTTGGGAGAACCTTACAAGACGCATTGCAGCCAGCCATGGTAAAATTAAGGGGATACGACAAAAAGAACTTTTAATGAATAAATACATTTTGCTGTATTTACAGCCTTCAAGGCATACATCCTCAGAAAAAATGCAAGTTCAGCAGCATCAGTGTAAGCTTCCCAGCTGTGGCTCACCTACACCACTGAGCCCCCTCCCCTCATTGCCCCCAGGTATTCTTTCTGGCTGGAACTGCTGTATCTGTCTACTAACACTTCCCTAGGATACATGGTCGAAGCTCTGAACCAACACTGGGTGTGAAAGGCTTTTGATTAGCAATGGTCCGTTTTCTCTATGAATGTATGTTCTGCAGCAAGAATTCCCAAACTTAATTTGTTCAAGTGCCACCCTTGGCAGAGATGATCTTGGTGACAGAAGCTTTGGGATACATATGCACATATAGACACAGGAGAAGGTATTTCCATAACTGCTTTGAAGTAGCATACACAGCACTAGTGGTATTATAACATAGCTTGGGTTGCAGGAACAGGTGGAAAATCAGCAGTTGTTGCCAATGATTCTTTGTCAGTGGCCAACACCAGAAAGCTTTGAGAGGCTACAAAGATAATCTATGTAGGACTGGCGAGCTGTTCTCTTGGCAAATTTTCCTCTCCTTTTCCAGACGGACCTGCATTTGCTGAAATTGCAAGCACATCTTCAGATTTTCCATCACAGAAAAGAAGGAACTATATATAACTCACCACACAGCACTATCTTTGTATCCTCAGGTTCAGAGCTAGATGACCTCAAAAACGTACTCAAAAGCTATGTTCAGTTGCGATTTGTTCTGACATAAGTTTTAAAATGCAGTACAGAGAAGAAATTCAGTTCCCTACCTTTCTTGTAAGTGGCACTTCAATAGGGACGGGGACAACTTCCGCAAGCAGGCAGCCATAAAATGCTACCATGAAAGCAGCAGGATCATTGTTCGGAAATACGAGTGTTACCTGAAACAAAAAGACTTATGTTAAAAATGTTTTATCCCAGGTTTCAGGTAATGATAATCGGAGTTTGCATGCTTCCTTTTGGAGAGAGATGATTACCGAAACATTTCTATGATAACTATTCAAATACTTAATGAAAGATGAATGAAGAATCAGAAGGAATTTATTCTGATAGATATTCCTTTTCTGAACATTTTCACTTACGGAGTTAAATATTTTCATGCTGCATTGCTTCCTACATGGACAATACCTTTCATCTAGTTCTCAATTCACTGATTGCTTTACAGATGTTAAATAACCACGTAAATGAAATTAATAGAATTTTACATTCTAATTTAATAATTTGCTTGAAGTTACCGAAAACAAGGTGGATCTGTGACCAATTCATATTAACCAGACTTACGATGCCATTATGTCAGTCATTAACACATTATGTTTTGTCTCGCTATGTTTTGCTTCATATAACAATTTCATTTTAGGATTGGACTGTTGTCCAAGTGTAGAAGTTTCTGTGTACTTAGAGAACAGAGATAGCTGATATCTAGAGAAGCAAACGTCACATCCAGAGCTGGCCATATAGCATGCCAACCTAGGTAGGCCTGGATTTGTTAAACTTCACAGCTTTAGGGCTAGGGCTAGGGAACTATTTAGATAAAAGAATGCCAAGAAAAGATAAAATATCATAGTAAATCACCTGTATGCTCATTGGGCGCCCTTCCTCCCCCAACGTGCTGAACTGTGCAGCTTAATTCTGTGGGCACTGCAGACAACGTCTTAGATCCTCTGCGGCAAAGGGGAAGGAGAGGCAAGAGTGCACGGTCTTGCTGAGGGTCCAGCAACTTAAGGAGAGTCCATGACTCTCCTTGCAAGGGCAAGGGAACTGCTGAGGAAGGGGAGACTACTGCTCTCACTTACTCGTGAACGACCTCAGTGGCTAGATCCAGCCTACATTTTTGTTTTGGTTCAGTCAGATGCACGTTCTCAGCTCATGTCTTAAACAGCTGTAACGCAGCTGGTAACTATCTTGCACGGTCAACTGCAGGGGCATGCAAAAGGCATGGCGAATGACTTCGAACTTAATTTCTTTGGGCTTGCACACAGGATCAGAGTGTATTATTACAGCATCTTACAATTTGCTGAAACTACTTGATAAGTCTTGAGTTTTGACATCCATAGGAGTTCTGTGTTTCAATCTCTTGAAGTAAAATCATCATGTTTTCACATACGCTCCAAGGTTCAGTTACTGGAGATTAAAAGTGTTTCCAGTGATTTCATATGGCTTCAAAGATAGTCGCCTTCCATAGATTAATTTGATTTCTTCAAACTAGAAGAAATCTAACCAACCTTGTCCAAGTGAGCCCAAAATATCTCTGTTTTTAAGCTGAAGCCTGTAACTTCAGAACTGTTTAGAGAAACTTCAGAGAAAATACATTGCTACTTTATCTATATGCTCGCACATGAAACAATCCAACTGCTGGAGATGGCTGTGCAGAGCTTACTGTATGTATTCTCCATGCACGTACCATAAATAGCCTCAGGGGAAATGGAAAGGAAGGGATTTTGCTAGGTGCACTGAGGGGATCGTAGAGTTTGTTGAGCCCAGCAAACATCTGAAAGATGTTGAAAGATCCCAAAAGATACTTTGAGGATTGTTGGGTTTTGTGTTGATCTTTGTTTACGTACATGTAGTGAAGGTTTGGCTGGGAATCTTTGCAAAGGAGCTGACAGAGGTGAAAAAATCTCACTGCCAGTGGGAATGAGGTATTAACTTCCCCTTCAAAAAACATTAATCACTAACAGACCTGTACCTAAGTAAGTATCGTGTGTAAAAGCAAAAAGGGATAAGGCTGAAGGAAAACAAAACATAGAGTGTATATTACCAGATAAGAATGTGATTATCTAGTAGGTATTTCAGAGGGCAAGTTTAATTTCCAGGCAGCTGTCTGGGGTGACACAAGGTTAAATTTCTGAAGTTACTATAGAAGGCAAGTGCAGTCCATCTTGTACTATAATAATACCAGAAACAGGGAATCAAATGCAGGCACATTCACCTATTTTTTGGCTCAGACAAAGAACCTAAGGAGTGATGTAATGGTAGTCATGAAAAATAGAGATTGTATTGATAGAAGATGGTTTTAAAGGGAAAAAGGTCTTTCTGAATTTTATATAATATTAACATAAGGAAACAATTACACTCTCATTTAGAAAAGACCAGAAATATATGTCTGTATTTCATTTAGTATTTAAAAATGACCTTTAACTGTTGTCACACAAAATACATTACTTAGAATAAAAAGCCATCTTCAAAGAGGTCAGAAAGCTTTTATGTTATTACAACAGGGGGATAACAGCCAGAATAACAGCCTAGAACATCAGAAGTACAGTAACACCTCATCTTCAGCATGAAGTTGCTTCAAATGATCATGTTTCTGTTACACAGGGATGCTAGGCAAGATGTTTTTACAACGCAAAGCATATGCTTTCAGCACTCAGCTATAAACATTTGTTTCACTGTAATCTAGGTGGGCTTATTTTAGGAGAGCTGCAATTTGTTTTTTATGTGTCCTGCACTAGCTAAACTTCCAGCTTTCAGCCTGAATTATCCACAAATCCCTTCTTAATGTTAGGAGATGCCAGTGGCTGCTGCAGTAAATGAATACAAAGATGGGCAGTTAGCACACAACAGATAGGGAGAGATGTGCACTGCCCAGATGTGAACTTTATTTCTTTTGGAGCTTTCTGGATGGATTGTTTTGATGTGTACACTTGAACAACTTGTTTCTTCTGCTGTTGCTTAGAGACACACTTGTATATCAAGTAGAAGAGATTCTTCAGATCCTACTCCTGGCTGAATGCCATTGTAGGAAGCAATTTAGATTAAGGATCTAGAGATCCTTTAGTTAAATTCTTTATGATGTATTTCAAAAAGAAACATAGGAAGGACTGTCAGGTTTCATTTGTTGTTTTTTTTTCTTCTTTTTTTCTTTTGGGAAGCATTATTGCATGCTCTCATTTTTGAAGCCCTAAAAAATGTGTAATGCAAACAGACCTGTTTCTCACGTGTGGCACAAGAGGACCAAGTGAACCAAGAGTTTGAGAACTGCTCTCAGACCCTGGGGGAGGAAGACTTAATCCCACCCTCACAACTCTAAGCACTAAGGCAGGACTAAAATTTGCATTTCTGACAAATTTGTTCTGGAATCTCCATCCCATGGCTTAAAGCCAACCTGGAATGGGACCTGTGGAAATTTCTATACACGCTCTGGCAGAGAAAAGGGGTAGCAGGTTCGGCCAGCCTTGACAGAGGAAGTGGTAGGTTTGTAAGTACGTCAGTAGCAAAACTATAGGACGTTCCTGTCTTCATTTAACAACTTCAAGTGTTACCTCTGTAACCCTTGCTCTCTGTGGACTTTATCCGCTCACCTAGATTCAGCCTCTAGCAGTAGCTGCATCAGAGTCAGGAACCGGGAATGGAAATATTCTCCATGTTACCAGTCACTGTAATTTATTTATTTAACTGGCTGCCAAAACGTGCTTACTTTGCTTGTCTTTGTCCTCCACAATGCTTCTCTTGCTTCTACCATCTCAACAACTACAAAGTCATTAGTAAGTAAGTTTTTTAACCACATAACACCTCCACACTCCATAAGCAAGCTTTTGCTAGACTGTTGTTCTCTGTCGAAAAACCACTTTCCAAGGAAATGTTTATCGTTGATGTTGCCACAACTTCAAGTTATCATTCAGTGAGTACCAGGTCAGGTTATTTACTGTGCAATTCAAAACATCTGTCTGAATGATCAGTCATTTTCTGAGTAAAAGGCAGATTTCACCCCCCCAACATTTCACATCATTAATTTCCTCTGAGCATCCCAAATACCTCATTCTCTCTTTGTCAACGTGGGATCTGAATAATCAGTAATCAAAAATCATTGAGATACTCACCCTGTCTCCAGGTCGTACCATTGGTTCTTGTTTTGTGCCTAATTTATGTAGTATATTGTAAGCAACCTTCATACTTCTGGTCCAAAGTTTACCTATTAACACAAAATTTGTTAATTAATTTTAAAATTCTTCTTATGTTTTACAAGATTATTAAAGGGAAAGAATACCTAAGCAGTGAAAAAAAATAGTAGGAATGTTATTAGTTTTCCAACAAAATATGACAACACTACCTGGACTAGTGGAAATATTTAAATACTCATCAGAAGCTTTCTTTGAACTTCTTTTTTTCAAGACAGCAGCATTTTTAAGAAGAAAATAAAGAGTAAGAATAGTTTTCTTCATGGCAGAGGTAGTTTTCTTACTTTGTGACTGGAACGTCATCAAGTCCAGACAGATCACTGTAACACCCTTAGCTGTAGCAAGCCAGACAAGCCGTGTTTCAGCCCAGGCCGACCTCCGAGGGTATTACTCAGGTTTCATGATGGCACTTCCCCCACCCAAGCCCACCAAGGGAAAACGGAAAGGAGTCCCAAGAAGCAGAGACAACGGAAAAAAACCAACAAACAGAAAACACCCCACGGCCAAAGGGGCACACTGAAGCAGCAGGGACCCTCTGATCCCTAGCACATCCGTATGCTGCATTTCACTTTTCATTCTGGGCCTTCTTCCATTTAACTTGGATTTTTTTCTTACTCCCTCGGTTCCATTTCACTTGCCCCAGGTACCCTTCCGTTTAACCATTTCTCTTCTCCCTTGCTTCATCTCTCCGTCTCTGCACTTAGCTAATCCTTATTGAGACCTTACCCCAATATTGTTTAAAGAAAAAAGTCTCTCATCAAGACCTCGTTGGCCATGTAACATGCCTTTCATTAATCCTTCAAGTGATCAGCATCTTCCAACTACGCAAGCTCTCTCAGATTGCCTTTGTTTAGAGACCTTATTACTTCCATTTGAACAATACCGAGCGTAACAACCCTTGATCTTGGCTGGCCCCCAGGTACTGTCTTTAAGCAGTATTCAGTCTGACAGTAACAAATCTTTAATTCATGCCCACCAATAACTTAAACGATAATAGGTTCTGACAATGGATTACCTATGGGGTTCAGCAGTTCAGGCTCCCAAACAGGCAGTATTGCTATTTATAACTAAGCCAAGCAGTTTTGTAATAAGTTCCTCCACATCCTGGTTATAAAACGCAATACTATTGAATTATTTTTAAGTGCAAATCTGATGTAAATATAACATATGATGAGAAGGCCAGATTTTCTTTTTTTCCTCTTAAGGAAAATTGGAAGGATCACTGCTGCTTGTTACTGAGAAAGTACTAAATCCTATTACTTCTTATGAAAACGGTAATATTGTATCATCAAACTATGTTTTGCAAAGTTTTAAATTTATTTAAAATTACTCCAGTATTTGCATTCTGAACCGCCTCAATGCTCAGAAATAAACACGACTCAATTCTCTTCCTCTAGAAACTCAGCAGGGATACAGGAGTACATCTGCAGGATTAACCCTCACAGCACTACAGCAGAACTACCTGCATTTGATGGAAAGAAAGTCTTTAAAAGCATCCCTGCTGCTACAGTCAACACTTAAACTTGACAAGCAAGTAGGATAAAAACAAGGACACCTTAAGAAAGCAACTATTATTTTTCTTAAAGGTTTCCAACATTGAAGTTTCAGTGGCAACAAACTTAAAAGAGCAATTAGTAATGATACAGAAAATTGGAGAATGGAAATCAAAAGCCTAGCAAAAGTTCTGAACTGCAAGAAAGAACCATCTTTACACAAAACACTTTAAAGCCTGAAATGAATACTGAGTTTTTAATCCCTTTTATGAGACATAAGGGGCTGCTGTGAAAAGTTCTGTCTGAGCTATGGAGATTAAATCTGTTACAAGTCTTAAATTTGCATTTGTGGTATATTCACACTAATTTTTCATCTATCAAATGTGCCATCTTACAATATTTTCTGCAAAATCTAAGGGCTATTCATATTAAAGTATTTAGATGCCTTCTTTCAGAAGTACCTTGGTATGCAGTACAACCATCTCCATGTAAGTGATCTGAGTAAATGCAGAAATCAGTTTTTCTCAAAGACAAAGAAAATTTAAAGGAGTACTTTCTAATAAATTTTTAAATAATTAAGTCTTTAAATACATTTTGTCATAATGCTCTTTTATTGCCAAAATTTTATTTCAGCTTCAGAAAAATAGAGCATATAAGGCTGCCTCCCTAATTCCTCACTTTTCTGTTCAAATACACTTTGAACCGCACAAAAAATGCCTGTAACATTTTCTAACAGTCAGAAAAGAGTTGAATTTTCTGTTACCACAGCCCTTTCCTGCTCTATTTACCAGTGCAATACCAAACTATGTTAATTAGCCGAGCTAACTGCATGTGCATATGGGTATGAAACTATGGAAAACTGGAACAAAGAAGCTAGTTTGCATTCAGCTGGGAAGAAGCTGGAATATACGGTCTCTCCTGCAGCCCTTAAAAGCTCCATAGCTTCGCTCTAACCCTTGCAGGCTCTGCCTGCCCCTCAGCGCGGGCAGAGGGGCAGGCAGAGCCCGCAAGGCACCCTTGCAAGCAGGCAGAGCAAAGTCCACACAGATCTTGAACTGGATCATGTTCAACAGGAAGACCATAATTTTTCTTCCAGGGTATATAGCTGTGTTCCAAAAAATAAATAAAAAAAGGGCTACAAAGGGAGCAGTAATGCAGAAGCTGGAGCCAGGAATGTGTGAATCATCAGGGCCAGATCTGTGGCTGCTGGATGGGGCACAAGCTTCTGACCAGAGGTGGACTGAACCGTGCGTTTATTTTGCCACCTTGGCTGTTTGGCCCCCACAGCGTCACTGAGAAATACAAAGGACTCCACGACCCGCAGGATAAAAGCTCTCAGTAATGGAGGATGTTATAAAGAAGGAAATCTTTGAAGTATTTCCTTCCTTGGTTCTGCCTAGGTTGCAATTCAGTGTAATTCTTCCTTTGCAAACTTGAGAGATTAGACGTTGCTGGGAAAAAGCTGATCGCTAAAACCTCTCCCACAAATCCCGATGTGCGACCTTGCCGCGACCTCCATACAGTGCCACATCTGCGCAGCGGGAGAGGGAGGCCTTGGCGAGGAGGCCAGCTGTGCTTCATCCAAGGCTTTTGCTCTGAGACAGGGCTTAGCGCCGCCAGGCTGATCCTTGTGCGGGATAAACCATCTTCGTTACACGGGCTACAGCGGAAATCTGGCTGTTCGGGGCCACTAAGGATATGCCCCCTTGTCCTCAGCCAGACTGTAATGAAGCACCGGTCCTCCTCAGATAAACACACTGCCATTAATCTGCTTGAAGTTCTTGGAGTTGGTTTGAAGACAGGAGGGCAGATGTAGGGAACTCAAGCAACAGTTTCTTTTAGTAGTGAGTGGACCAGCCTATGTTTCAGCTCAGTGCCAGAGCTCCTTCCTTCCAGCCATGCCGCTGCAGCAGAACGCTGCCCTCGGCCTGGCCTGCAGTCTGGCAGAGCACACGCTGCTGGCTGCAGGAACCTCGAGCACTGCTGCTGCCTTCCCACCGTTTCCCCAGGCAAAGACCAGACCCCATGAGCCCTCCTCTTCTTCGCCTTCCTGCCCTCATCCCCACTGCAGCAGGGTCCATTCGAACAACACTCCTCCCTGCCTCGCCAGGGACAGGATTTCTCCCTCTGCCAGGCTTTGATCTGCTCACCAGCCACACATGAGCAGCTACTTTCCTGCATTTAAAAATGAAGAATTGGTAAGTCATCTACAGAGATAAGTCACTAGTGAGAGATTTGAGTGTCCAGTGGTATTTCAGGCAGGAGGGTACCCTCCAGAAGGGGCCCAGGCTCTGCAGACCCTGTGCCGTGGTCTGCCAGTCACACACACACATCGTGGTAACGTGGGGCACTAGACGTTTAAGTACCTGAACTACCCCTCAGTTTTCAGGTCACAAAACTATTTCCTAAACAAAGCAGACTGGTAGGTGTCCATGGAAGAGTCTCCCAAGTTGATTTTGGAAAGCAAAAACCCAAAAACATCCAGTTAACACACACCTTGCCACTACTACAAATTATAACCTTGTTCCTACCTCCCATCAAGCTGCTAATTGTGGCGCTTCTTTCCAAGATCTTGTATAACTCCACAAGATGGTAAGAAATTAAGCTTTTTCTCTGCATCTATCATTGCCTAACTTATAATTTCTTAAGCATTTACTGAAATAAATCTTCCTCTTCTGAAGATGATCATATCTTCCTTAGCCACTTCTGTCGCTTGCCCAGAGTGCTGCTGCCAGACTTGCACGCCCTAGCAGCGCGTTTATGCAGGGAGGCCAAGTCACCTTTAACGCTCTTCACACACCTGCTAAGGTGAGTGTGCCCACTGCCCAGCAAGTATCAGCAAGCACTGCTGTGCCTCTGAAGCCGAGCCGTATCCGGCAGACATTGCGTACGCAGATATTCTCAGTAGGACAGGATGGAAAACAGCATCTCACTTTCTGGCAGCTGTGACAAACACTGTTAACAGCTGTGTAGGGCAAGTCCCCTTTCTTTTGCTGCTGGAATTTTGATTTAGTTGAATAGTAGCAAATCTACACTAGCATCCACGTATTTTACATTTCACTTGTATTCAGTCTTGTTCTTTTTTTAACAGTCTATTCAGAGTGCAGTATCTTTTACCAACTAAAATTTAGCAAGCCAGAGTCAGTTAATAGACAGTCCCACCTGGTTAAGCAACACATTATGAGGGCAAGGGAAACTACCAGGTCTTAAAAACTACACAAAAAGGGATCAGTTAACAAAAATTAGATGCTTTCCACATGACACTGAAGTAAATCCCCTTCCTCTTCCTTCGCAAATCTGTAAGGACATTTGTGTTGAATGTAAAGACGGTTGTAAGAGAAAAGCTGTATCAGGGAGAAAATTCAGAGAGAAAACAAACCACAGTCAATTTCCTTAAAATCTTCAGGACACTTTTCAGAACCACACAGCACTAACTCAGCAAAGCCAAACCAGTGGTTGCTTACCAATCTCCATGCACAGCAATTGCGAGACTGCCAAAGTTTAACTGCAAATAATTTTGGCAAATATTCATTTTCTCAACATCACAGTACGGCATTTCTTATATTAAATAGAAACAAGAGTATTTATTAAATCTGGTGTAAATGGCAAACTTCCTAATGCTATGCAGGTAAAGGGGCACTTTTTCTGTTTTGCAAAATAATAGTCACAGTTCTGCTGCTCTGTTAACGCTTTCTTCATAAACTCCTTAGATTCATCCTGAGCAGCAAATTAAGTTGTTGTCTTTTGGGAGAAAAAATCCAAAGAAAAAGAACAAAAACGTTCTGTTGCAGAGAATAAAAGACTCCAGACATATTCACAATAGAGGCAACCCTGCTATTACAGTGCTTGATACTCCAGTCTTAATCACAGATTGTAATACAGATTTTTTAAAAAAAAAATTTAAAGTAATTTTCTGTCTTTTTATTAAAGAAATAAAGGTTTAAAGTATTAAACAATCATAAGATTGATATCTATCTAGGGACTTGAACCATGACTATCCATACCTCTGCAAGTACTGTGTTATTTCAGAGATAAGGAGAGTCTGGTTAGAAGAGTCTCATTCCCTCTCTCTCCTCCTGATGATTGTGAAATTCCTGGCCTGGGAGATTATCGCAGCAAGAGGACGTGGGGGGCCGGGTCATACACCAGGTGCAGCACGGCTTGGGGTTGGCTATTTTTGGTCTGTTGTTAAGTTTCAGCCATCTCAGGGTATCTCCAGTATAAGCTACATCACCTCTGCTAAGGCAGCATGACTTTGGCCTCAAAATGTTTACAGGTGTGTTGAGTATTTTTTTTATGGGCAATTCATTTGACAAAAATGCCATTTTTCACGCATTTCTTTCTCCACAGAATCCAAATGGATAAAGAAAAAATACTTCTCTATCTAGAGAGCCTTCTCTGCTCTTTTTTGCTAGCCCTGCTGTCTCCAACGGGCCTCTGACATGGGAAACAATACATCGGAGCTACTGAAAATGGTTTTTAAAAAATATTACAGAAAGTGTTAGATAAAGGAAATGAGATTCTTTGAATCAGATGTAGTTAACTGGTACTCATTTTGTTGTTTTTAATAATGGTTACAATAAGAAAGCTCAAAACTTCCTCATTCCCAAATTACTTTCAGCTTTTTACTTCTTCCCCAGCCTTTCTGATTCTTCTTAGAATAATCATTTTAAGTAAGAAAAGTAACTGTGACAGCATATAGGATTTAATTGTCCTTTATTCACGTTCCTCCTCTAAGAAATCACTAAGCACTTCATTAATACCAACAATACCAAAACCAGATGCCTGACTACTCTGATTAACTTTGTCTGAGCCAGAAATTGTCTTCCTTTTCCTCAAAGCACATATTAGGTTTCTAGTCAGAGTTCAGACTTACATGAAACCCGATAAAGATATCTTTCTGTCCCATATCTCAGACATTTCAATTTATGCATATTCAGTGATTTGATTTATAAAGGGATTGTGAATAACTTAACTAAGATGTTCTCCACTTAACCAAGTTCCCAGAGGAACAAAATATTTGAGAAATAAGTAATATTCATAGTTTTTCATTCACTAGAAGGAGTTTAAGAGTTTTGAGTACATTAAATAAAGATTACAACTGGGGCACTGAGAAGAACTTCAAGAACTGAGGCAAACCACTTCAAAAACTTGCTTGAAAAAAATATCAACTCTACAAGTGCGGTTTTTCATTTCTCCTATCTATAGTAATCTGAGACACATGGAGGAGAACAGTCCTGACATGCTATGAAGACAAAAAGCTCAAAAAAAAATGCCAAAAAAGACACAGGAGATATAAGGCATTACAAATTAGATGAATTCCTGCAGAGAAATGGGAAGGCAGAGATGATTTTAAGCAACAACTGAAAGAATAACTTCTTTAAACTAGTCCCCCTTATGGGACAACAGCACATCATGATCTAGAGCACTCGCCACTTAAATCCACACTAACTGTATCATATCCACATCAGCCACTGTTAGGCAGGGAAATCCATTCCAATAAATCACAAAAGGCAGTCTTATCACACAAATCTACCACTGTCTGGCATGGTGTATCATAGCTTGGCCATCAGTCTGACCACTCTCAGATGTCACTGGACAGGAGAGCAAAAAAGTTGTGAGGAAGGCTTTGGAGAAGGAGAATTTTGTGGACACTCAGAGAGCTCCTTTTCAGCATGCAAGGCCACCAAGGGGAAGTATGAAAGCATCCTGGATAGATGCAACACACGAACACTGCATTTTTCAGGGCCAGAGAGATCCTACTGTAACAATCAAGACTAAGGTGACAGATGGGATGAGATTTCACCATGCAGATGCAGCAAAAGGTCTGCATTTGAAAATATTTGCTCCCAAAATAGCCTGCAAGGTTTGGACACAGAACGGCTGTACAAAACTAAAGAAATGTCCGGGTCATGTATAATACTCAAGTTACAGCCTGAGTGATGGGCAGGATGGCAATATTGTCTACAATGATCCACAAAGGAGGAGATAAGTATACTTGGTGTTAAGGGAATAAGTACTCCTACTCAGATGGGCTATGACCTAGCTGACAGCTACAGAGACACTCCTGGAATCCAGTTTGGAAAGATGGAAAGAAGTCTGGAATAAGCAGGCAAACCTGGAATTCATTCATGCAGAGACAAGAAACTGGACAAGATGCTGCATATGAAAAAAGTAGGGATCAAAAGACATTGAGTAGAAGCCTCTTTTTAATCAGAAAGTTGGAGGATGAATGAAGAGGATTTCCATGAAGACAAAAGAGGGTGTGAGAAGAGACTAAAGGAGAAACAGTAACAGAAGTAAAATATTCAAGAAGAGGTGCATAGTGACCATGTTGGTAACATGTCAAAGACTGAACCTCCAGAAACTTAGAATTATTCTTAAAACTCTTGAACATTTGTCAAAATAGTGAACATATGAAAAAACCTGGTAATGGTGTTTCCTGAAATTGGCAAAGATAACTGTGAGGTACAAACTCAGAGGCTACTGAAAGTCCTGAATGTTGATATTTTAAAATTTTAGTCATCTGATCATAGCATGCACACAAGGAAATGAAGCGTCACATTAATACCATGTGGTAGGATTGTGGATTAAGCTCATCTTTCAAAAGTTTATTACCACCAGGGCCAGTGGAACTATGCACAGGGACAAAAATTCATGAATAAGAGTGTCTTTGCTGAGTTCAAGGCTTAATGTCTATTAATGTTCAACTTTAAAAAATGCCATGCCCACAGTTTCTAGAAAATAATACAGACACGAAAGGTGGAATAGCTACAACAAAATCAGTCATAAAGTCACCAGTAAAATGGCAGGTGGCTGTAATGTTAATGATATTTCAAAAGCAGTTGTCATTTAAGAAAACTGCTATGGCACAGTGAATGTCAGCTTGAAATCTAGCTAGCAGAGAATAATTCACTAAATCTCTTAAGAAATGTTTTGGTTTGTAATTTCTTTTATCTATAACAAGAAGGAAAAAAAAAGAAAAAAAACAGAACTGATTTTTTCCTGACCTCAGGAAACTACTGAAAGGCAACAGCAAAAACTGTATCCTGGAGTGCTGCCAAATGTAAGTCAGTCAAACACGAATTTTAGTCCCGTTTTTCCCAGGATTTGGACAATTTAGAAGAGGGGTTTGGAAAGAGTTAGCTTAGGACAGAGAAGCAGGCTAGGTGGCTGGCTCTGTGAGCCACGTGGATGAGTTCCTCAGGTTGATTTGCTCAGCCTACAGCCCTTCAGGCGAAGCAGGACATCTGCTCAGACTCTCTGGACAGAATCCCATATTCAGAAAAACGGTCCGATTCTCACTACCATCTTAATTTCCTTCCCTGTCTCATTTATTTAGAGCATTCAGTAGATGATATGAATTGCTCTTCTGCAAACATGTAATTGCAAACTTCAAAATTCTTCTCTAGTTCCAAGTAAATGTCCTTAAGGAAGAAAAACATTGATCAATGGTGAATCATATGTTTGCTCCCTAATTTAAGTAACTTCTTAACTCTAAGGTACCTGAAGGGAAAATGTTTCATGCATGACCTTCAGTTGCAAAGGTTCTGTTACGCTTTAAAAGCCTTTAACTATATTTGCAATGCCAAACTTGCAGCAGACATCTTTTCAGCCAGGGACCATCACTTAGTCTGACTCCTGAATGGAAAGGAGCATTCAGCACTGAACAGAACAGAAAGACCTCTATATCACAGCATGTAAAAACATTCTCTGCACAGAACTCTAGGTCCCTGAGAAGGTAGAAATAAAAAAAGCAAAATCATTTTTTATATCCATATCAATAGCATACAGAAATGTTCCAACTTGCCTTCAAAGTTTGACGGTTATTCATAATAATTCCTTTGAATATCTCCCAAATGTCCCCTGAACATCTCAAAATTAGAAGCTATATGGGAGTTATTTGTCAGAGATAGCCTTATGTTTATTTTTATTTGGCCTTTCTTGGTTGCAATAGATTGTCAGGCAGTACACATTGAACTATATCAACATACCAAAGATCACACTGAAATATATCCTGGCAAATCTATTTCAAGGGATTACATTTGCTAGCTGTACAACTACATATCAGGAGGAATAATCACACTTACTACAATGTCAGTAGAACATGGGGAAAAAAAAACTATTTTAACTTCTTCGGGAAGCTGGTGAATTTTTGTATAGCAGTTTCTGCTTTTGCAGAACAAAGCCTGGGCAATATCCAAGGACAATGGATTTAGATGTTAATCTTTAGGAAAATCTGCCCTAGGATGTATTTCTATTTAAAAGGTGGGTTTAATTTATAATCTGTGATTCCATGGGTGTGTCTACTCAGCTCTTTTCCTCTTTGTGAAATAAATCATACTGTAACATCTTAGTGTTCTATACTCAGACACCAACAGCTTCAGAATTGTCTTACCCTACTCAGAAATGGAACAGATGCATCATTGGAGAGCTTTTTTCACTGTACATTTATGCACTGAGTATACACATAGACACTGTATACAATATGTAAAAGCACAAGGAGTTTGAAGAGTGCTCACCATAAGTGAGAATATACAGTGGTTTTCCATTAGTATCCATAGTGGTTAGGCAAGGAGCTTTCGGTGAGATGGTCCCCCATCGCTGCAAAGCTGCTTCCAGAGAAGGCG